>LOJH01019361.1:0-10351 GCA_001685095.1 Ellobius talpinus | reverse complement strand
TTTTCACAGGTTTGAACCTCTTGTGCTAAGAACCGTGTATCACCAATAATGAGACTTGTGATTCTTGATAACTATGACTTGGCCAGTGAATGGGCAGCCAAGTACATCTGCAATTGCATCGTTAAGTTCAAACCTGGAGAAGACAGGTATTTTTCACTGGGCTTACCAACAGGTATCAGTCATGCTTTCTATTTTGTATACTCACGTTATATGAGATTGAGGAAGTAATGGGGCTTTTTTTTAGTAAAATACTTTTCATTATCATTCGGTATCGCTGAACATATTAGTGTATAAAGGCAGAAGTATGTGCAGTCTATTGCAGTACGTATGTATGAGTCTGTTTGTGTTAAGGCTCTGTATTAACTACGCCTCCAAACACTGCGATTTCAGAAAGTACCCTAACTTAAATGGCGATTGTAATATTTCTGTGCCCTTTTCTAATAATCGAGTTTCTAGCACACTGCTTTCATTATTCATATAATTTCTTATAGCTTAGCTCTTTCCTTAGTAACATGTGAAAACTAAAGTGCCTCCTGCTCCTTCTTGGTTCCATATTACCTTCTTTATGATCTCTATCTTGTTGGGCGTTTACTTTTTATTCTTCTGTTATAGAAGTATTTCAGGTATAAATTTTAAATGCTCCTGTTGTTTTATCACATAAATAAACCCAAATGCCAATTACATGTTCTATTGACTTCAGTTTTCCATGAAGAGTTGCCTTTAAAGAGGATCAGGTAGTATCACTTGATCTTTTGGCATGTCTGTATTGGTAACTTTTGATTTTTTTGCAAACTGTGTGAGACCTGGACTCAGAACTGACTTTTACTGGCTTCAAGGCATTCATTCCACATACCTCGAACTTTGGATTCCTTACATGCACAAAAGAAAAAAATAGTAATAGTTACAATAGCTTCAATACTGTTCTGAAGCTCAGCTACAGCAGTGTAGGTGCAGATCTTTTGAATGCAGTCAATGCCATATGGCTTTAAGCTCTCATGAGTGCTTATTTAAATAGACCTTTTTTCCTGATCCTCCCTACATGCATTCTAACTGTGTAAAATCTATAGTCGTAATTCATTTTACCCACTTGATTTCTATGAATTATATTTTTCTAGATGATTTTATTTGCTACTTTGCTGTCTCATTTTGTCTAGGACAGAAGGTCTTGATGAGAATGACAATGGGATGTATTTGAGAACTGGGCATAGATACTGAATACTCACATCAGCACCCTCATGCTGACTCTGATGACTCAACACACCTATATATCTGTGTGCACACTATGAATGGCTTATGCTCAGGCTACCTATATTAATCATTTTGTCTTAATTATGACACAGAAAAAATAATTTGAGCTGGGGACAGGAAGGCTTCCAAGTACTGCATGTTAGCAGTGGGTGCTAGATATGTTTCTTATGTATTTAAATTGACAGCTAGTGCACGTGCCAGGGGAGAGCCTGAAGACCCTTTGATGACATCTTATGTACTCTCTTTGTTGAACATTGCTGGTGTTTGTGTTCTTGACTTCCACCACTGCTTCTGAAATTGGAACATGCTTGTCTGAGGTTAAAAACAACATCCTGTACATCAGTAATTCTCCCACCAAGCACAATATCTGTATTTTTAAGTGAATTTTTTTATAAAAGACCTGCATATTTTGGGTCTGACTTGCCTGAGAACCTTATTTTAACCATTTCCTTACCCTTAATTGGTTTGGAAGTAGACTGCTTGTCCAAAGGATAAGCCTGAACTTTCTGGCTTACTGGGGTTTTTTTTTGCTTTCATTTTGTTGCCCTATTGTATCTGTGTGTGTTTTGGAAAAAGCACACCTAGTTTTAAATCCCTGGTTTTATTGCCATTTGGTACCTGGCAAATTCATTCATCTTTTCAATCCAGTTCTTATATTTCCAATAAGATCCTGCCTGTTTTCCAGGATTCGAGATTTACATGAGGGAATGTGTGGAAACACCTGCATAGCATTTAGCCACGGGCTGGGCGTGGAGATAATATTTTCGGGCGTTTTTTCTCCATCTTTTGTGTGTCTTAAATTCCAGATTGCTGTGTGGTTGTCAGGATTCCAGCTCTTCGTGACTCAGTTGAACTGTTCTCTTAGATCATTCTTTTGGCAAGCAGGATTGTAGCCTTTTATTCTTTTAGCACCATACCTTAGAATTATTTAGGTTTTTCTTTATGCCACAGTTTCGTACGTTGAATCTGTGTTGTGAGTTCTTCTCAAACAGCAAAAGGCCTAACAAGCTTGGATTCACAGGAGACACCTGTTATGAATTACTTAGGGAATTAAGTGCCCATCATAAAGCAAATAAGGAAATGAATTTCTGTAACAGATTTACTCTCATCACCTCTTTCTTTTTTAACTACATTGATTAAAAGTCTAGAAAGTAAATGGGTTCTTTGTCACTGCCATTGGGGCAGTTTCTCACTTAAGCAAAATTCAGATAGCATTGATCGAATGACTAAGCTTTCTAGCAGTAGGAGGTCCGTGTGCTTCTGGAAATGGAAGAGAAGCATGTGCTCTATCTTCATGATGGTTGTCATGTTAGTGGGCTATAGATCTCTAAGTTTAGATGGGAAGTTTAATCCTACAGCTAGACTTTCGTATTATTACTTATA
Source organism: Ellobius talpinus (assembly GCA_001685095.1). Classification (NCBI taxonomy): domain Eukaryota; kingdom Metazoa; phylum Chordata; class Mammalia; order Rodentia; family Cricetidae; genus Ellobius; species Ellobius talpinus. The sequence goes on along the minus strand of LOJH01019361.1, from coordinate 7,720 downwards.
AGTTCAGATATGCTTAGCCTTAAAGTCCATTATTCATCTGCTTTCTGCACTATGTGGTAGTTTTCATTACAGCAACATTATTTACAGCTACTTGTTATTCTGTCTTCTCAAGTGAGGAACACTCACTCTTCCTGAAACTCCTCACCCCCTTTCTTGTTTCAGCCAGAGAATTTTTTTTAATCTACCAGATTTCTAAATGCTGCCTGAGTCTAACTACTGCTCCAGAAATATTCATTTCTGTGGCATTTTTTGTTTTTGTTTTGTGATAATACGTGACCTAGAAATCCATTCCACCCATGTCTGAGAAGACAGGTCACATGCTAATAAGGGTGCCTTTTTCCTTGGGATTATAGTGAAAAACAAAAAGCAAATTTAATAAACAAAAGGAGAAGGCCCTTCATAAGCTCATAAACTTATCTTTATTGTCATATCATGAAGCAAAAACAAAATTGCTTGCTTAATTAAATAATTTTATAGTCCATGTACAATAAAATAATCACCTTATAGCCGGTGTGTTTGCTCTGAGGAGATCCTAGAAGTCCTTTCCATTTCAAAGGGCAGCACTTTTCTTTCTCAGCTGAGCCTTTTAAGTGATACATGGGGAAGATAAACACGAAGCAGAAGCAGAAGCACAAGTTGTGCCTCGCTCATGCTTCCGCTCATTTTTCTTTTCAGCAAGTGTGGTGTTTATTTTTCTTGTTACCCAGTGTTCATTCTAAAAGGTTTTAGTCTTATAATTTGTAGTAACATTTCAAAATACTGAGTACAGTTCAGAATAGCTTTCCAACTTCCATTTTTTGTTTATGGGTTACCAACCAAATTATGATGTAAGTAATTTCAATACATCATGGAAAGAAACTACCTATCATGAGCATTAAATCTGTATTTGTTTATCTATCTTGAAGTATAGAGTGTTACTCATAGAAATTTAAGTATAAATAATTTTTAAACATGTATTCAAGTTATTTCAGAAAATGGATACTTTATCTCTTTTAGGAAGCACACCTTTAGGATGTTATAAAAAACTAATAGAATATCACAAGAGTGGAAACCTCTCATTTAAATATGTGAAGACTTTTAACATGGATGAATATGTGGGTAAGATATATTTGAATATGCTATTTGAATATATTATATGTTACATTTTGAATATTCTGAAACTTTAGAATATGTAATTCCTAAACCCCTTTGTGTACTGCTTTGTTGGAGAAACTGCTTATAGCATAGAATAATGGAAGGAATATAAGGCTTGGAAGAAAATCTGCATTCCTTCCGCTGTTTTCCTTTGATGTACTTTGAGCGTCTGTCCAGTCACAAGTCCTTCATATCCATTCTCTCTCCCTCTCCTTTCTCTCTTCCCTTTCCATCTCATCCCCTTCTGCTTCTTTCCTTAAAGTAAAATTAAAATTATAGAAAATTAACTGAAACATATGTAAAAATTAATTCATATAGTTTTTTTTAAAAACAAACTTTGTGTTAGCACCCACAAAACTTGTGTAATTTGTTGACTTGCTTAACTTGAAGAATCTATGACGGTGCTTAGAAACCCCTTTCTAAAACCTAAATGTGAGCGTACGTTTTCAGTGTCTGTATAAGCAATAGCCAAATAGCTATTATGGTTCAGCATACTTTGCATACATGTAGGGTGAATGTAAGAGAATTGTGGCCACTAGTTAATTCTTTAAAAATATCCTATTATGAGTGTAGCTTACACAATGAAGTCTCACCAGCCTGGCTGCATAACATGCCCTTAACACAGATGTCATGAATATACATGCTAATGTGGAGACTGGAATCTCAAGAGGCCTCAACCCTAGACACAACTACAGGCAAGTAAATGGAGAGAGTAGGAGAGACACTCTTCCCCGGGGGGGGTTATCTTCTATACCAATTAGTTATTCAGTACCAAGTGGTCATCCCTGAAGACACACATGCAAATAACTACGTATGGACTAAGCAGGTTGTCAGGAATACATAAACACACACACAGACACACAACACCCACACACTTGTAAAAACAAAGAAAAAGAGGCCATGAATTTAAAAGAATGAGACAGAGTATATGGAAGGTTTTGGACGAAAGGGAAAAGGGAAATTAGGTAATTGTGTTGTAATCACACATATATACAAAAAATGTTAAAAATACAGAAATCAGTACCAGTACTTTTTGTGCACGTTTCAGAAGTGTATAGTGACTAAGTGGCTAAACTAGACTTTTGATGTTTACCTCGTAGACCCTCTATCAGCTGTCTGATTTGGCAGAAGTTCTGTGCTTCATATGTTCATCTATAAAATGAGAATGATAGTAATATTTTCATGTACATTATAAAGTAATTGTATTAGTGTGTAGATACTTAATGTGACACAGGTATATATATGCCAGCCATTTTAAAATTAATGTATAGAAAAGATTTTTCTTGGAGTTATATTTTTATTATTAACTTCATATTTAGGACTTCCAAGAAATCATCCTGAAAGCTACCATTCTTATATGTGGAATAACTTTTTTAAGCATGTTGATATAGATCCTAACAATGCTCACATCCTTGATGGGAACGCTGAAGATCTGCAAGCAGAATGTGATGCATTTGAAGAGAAAATAAAAGAAGCTGGAGGAATAGATCTTTTTGTTGGAGGTATGAAAGAAAAATTGTTATCATTTTATCTGCTATTTGAAATAGTATTTAAAAAAGTCACCATTGTATAATGTAAAGAACACCTGTTAATTGACTGTTAATATCCAATAATAGAAATAGGATGATTTCAATTTTACTTTATCTTCATTGAAAAGTACAGATAATGTAAGTAAAAATAATCTTAAAATTGCAACAGTTAATACATCGTTTAAATTATGCCTGGAGAAGTAGGTCTCCATGCCTGTTAAACGTTTGATTACCTCAAAGGTTAGCAGTTCACCACATCCTGGAAATGCACTGCTGGGTCGTTGTGCTGAGCAAAAGCCTGTTTGTTTATTTCTCTCTAGCTCCAGCACAGACTATGTAACAGATAAGAACTGTGTATATGAGAAATGGGCAGAATTTTATCACATAACTCCAGTTATGCTGAGCTCATTCAAGTTGCTTAAGATGTAGGACTTTGATCACCAGCCTTTAGACAAGTTAAATTCTCCTAGTGCCTTACTACATTCCAAAGGGAATGAACATTTGGTTAACCAAATTCCAAGTAAAAATTAAAATTATGTATTTATGTGCGTGTATGTGTGCATAAATGTACTGACAATTTGTTCCTTTGTGATAGCTATGTCTCTCTATTACCAGAATGAAGCAGCTTGAGAAAGCTGTTGCATCAGAAAAGTATAAATCAACTACACTAGAGTCAAAACTGTTTTTTACGCCAGTCTTTAGTATTCTACTGAAATACCAGTGCTCTATACTGCCTTTATATATTTTACACATAATTAATGGGAAAATTGCACCAGGGGTATATTAAGGTGGATTCATGGCTGCAGTGGCTGAGTATGTTTGCAGTGGTTGGTTGCTGGTGGGATTTGGAGTAAAATTTATATTTGTATCTTCAGTCTCTCTGTATGCCTGGTAAGTTTAGTGAAGTTCATTGTAACTAGATCATGTGCAAGACAGGATTAACTCTTAACTTGCTCAACATTTGTGAAAAGTTCAATGTATTATAACATGTGTGAAATGCTTTAGAGTGGTGCTCGGCACCCAGCTGACTCAGGGCCCACTTGAGTGTTGTTTTCCGTGAGCTGTAGAGGCTAATATAGTGCTGTCCCTGAGTTCATTGAGTTCCCCGAGGTTTGTCCTGAATTACATTATGGATGACCAGGCGAGACTGAACGCTTCTCCAAGGAAGTTTTTATCTGTTTCAGAGCCAGTGCTGTTCATTTTCTTTTACAGGTAGAACTGCTATCTATCTGATCAAGAATATATGTTTGTTATTTTGCATTTTAAATAGTCATCCATTTTAAGTAAATCTTGGCTAGTATTCACTTTAGCAATCCTATATAATACATTCATATTCTAGCTTGTTATGTATGGTTTAGTTTTGAGATAATTATCATATTTGTCAGTATTAAGGCTGAGATACTAGATGTTTGGGGATGTTTAAACTTAATTTTGTGATTTCCATATCAAAATAAAATTGCTGGACTATACTATTCCTAAATAGTTTATCTTAGTTTTTTTTTTTCTTTTCAAGAAGCATTTTCACTAATTATTATGTTGGAAACATATGCCAGATATTAGAGGTATTGAGTAGCTTGACTCAAGGAAAGAGCATTCTGGGCAGGGAATGAACACACCACTGTGCTCTTCTCTACCTTCTAGAAAGCACTCTTCAGTTTAGTAGGTTTTTAAGGCTGCAACTCTCTCATCCCATATTTCTGGTAGAAACTCATTTCCCATTGCTTTAAATCATTTCTCATTTCTTGTGCTTTTGGTCTGTTTCCTCAAAGTAACAAACACCACTTTTCCCTTCTAAGTGAATGGGATATTAGTTACAATTACGCCTGTCACAGACTTATTGTCGCTTCTAAGTGAATGGGATCTTAGTTACAGTTACGCCTGTCACAGACTTATTGTCGCTTTGTTTTTTAAACCACCTTTATCTTAAGCTTCCTATAGTTATTTCTTTACTACGTCCCAAAGCAGAAAAAAATTTTAAGAAAATTCTTTTTCTCTTTCATTAACATCTTTACTGGAGTCTGATGATTGAGAGCCTGACATTTTTTTATGCCTGGGGAATGCAATTTCTGTGCACAGAGAGAGGAATTAGCTTATGCTTCATTTTCCTATTGGAGTGATGATTGTTGAACACGTACTTGTTCTTGAAAGCATCTCATTTGATTCTTTGCATTTCTTGATCTGGGTAATTATCTTTGGAATTTTTAAGATGAGGCTTGGTATCTGGGTCTTACCACTTACCCTTCTTTTGTTCCAGGGTTTGGTTAATAAAAACACTAAGAACTGCCAAATGGGATCAAAATGTCAGCTTTATTAAAGGTAAAGTTGGAATAGAGATTGTAGGTTGGGCTTAAAGCCAGTGTTTTCCCCTCACTGTGAACCCGGCTAGGACTAGAAGAGCCTAAGAGCATACTTTTGTGCTGCTCTCTCTCCCCAGGGGTTAGATGGGTTCCTTTCCCTGTGTAGAGAGAGAAAGGAGGAAAGAAATACACTGAGGGCTCTCAGTCTCTGAAGGCAGAAATGGGGAGAAAGGTAAGGTATATCCTGAGTTTCTGAGGAGTCCTCAGCAGTAAGGGACACAACAGTGGGATTTTGTACATAAAACCTAACTGTAATTACTTTTTTAAATTTTGATATTTTATTTGAAATTTTTAAAAGGCAGTGGGGAGAACTTCCGTTTTTTTTTTTTTAGTCGTTGAAGTCTTGGCTTAGTAATGAAATAACTCGAAGGGGACTAGTAATGTGTTAATTGGGGCGATTCTGATATAATTCACAAAACCTAGGGGAAGGGTCAAACATTGGAAAACCCAAAGAGCCTGAGCTCTCAAAAGCAGAAGCTCATTAACTGGCAGCTGTTTGTTCCTTGTTTGTGGTTCCTTTGTTTCCATTCACCAGCTGGCTCTAGAGAGTGATTTCCATTGCTTCAGCTTGGAGTCCTTTTCTGTAGGCCACCCTCACTCAGTATGACAGGGACATAAGAAACTTTGAGACCCACTCCAACTCCCCACCCCTGCAACCTGTAGTGAGGAGTGGAACAGAAGAGGTATAGCTGGGAGAAATGGCCGAGCCAACCAAGGAAGAGTATCATGCATTAATTCATTCAACTGTGATTTATTGAATGCCTCGTGTGTGTAATGTTTGGTTTTGAGTGATAGATTCAGGCACACACAAGCCTTGTTCAGAGGAAGCTTACAAACTACCCACAGAACTATAGGAACAAAGCAAGGGTAAATGACATAATCCCACCAGTGAGTTCTAGAGCTGATGCTGATATCCTAATTTAGATTTGAAGGCCAAAAGAGTTATTAGCTAGCTCAACTTGAAGCAGTATCAGAGCCACAGTCTCTGTGCTAGTTGTGGCAGGAAGCCAGTGTGGAGCTCCTTTTCTGTCAGTACCCTTGACCAGAATCCCAGGTCACCCATATGTTTCTCAGTGGTCCAGGTCACCACAAAGAACATTGACATGAGCCATTGAAGACTTCTGATTTGTTTTCTGAAGCTTTTATATTCCCAGATCTATGCTTTCTTCTGTTCTCAGATAAAGAGGAAAGTGTTGATATATGTATGTATTACATATATATGCATGTAATATGGATGTGTTTTATATATATATATATATATATATATATATAATGGTGCATTTATAGCCCCAAGAGTAAAGCAGTAATTTGGAAAACATAGAAAGGTTTAAGTGCCATTAGAACATACTAGAAACAGGTCTATACTTAGTGCTGGAAACAGTCTTTGAATATTAACCATATTAAAGTCCTTCTTCAAAATGTACTTCCACACATTGATCATTGACAAATAACATTTTGCTTTATACTGTATTCATTTTTCCTAATTCTTCAAAACTAGATTATAGCTTGCTACATTTTTCATGGCTTGGGAAACTTAAAGTTGTATAGCAAGTATCTATGAAATACACTTGTTGTCTCATTAAACATGTGCAGTATAAATGCAAAATACTTTAATTGTTTTATTGAAGTTTCTGTAAGTCTGACAACAAATACAGGTGTATTATAAATTTGATTTTTTTAAAGGTTTTTAATTTTATGAAGGGAATTACCTCCAATTGTCTTCAAATCAGGAATACTGCATTCTTTTCTATACTTTAGAAGCCATCTTAGAATAAAGCAGATGTATATAGGTCACTTTGGTTGTTACCTGTATGTCATGAAATCAGTGCAGCCAGTAACATCCTGCATTCCCTTCTTGCATTATTAAGGAAATGAAGTGTAACAGAAAAGACCTTGCATGACTGCCAGTAAAGCTAAGTGTGGTTTCATGCATTTTGTTTGGTTTTATTTTAGGTGTGTGTGTGTGTGTGTGTGTGTGTGTGTGTGTGTGTTAGATTAGAGCGAAAAATCAAGAAAGCTTGAAAAACTGATATCCAAGGTATTTTACAATCTATATATTGTCTTATGAGGAAGCAAAACTAAGTGGGTACAGTGGTCATTGCCTCACCTAAACACGAATTCAACAAAGCAAAGTGAGAGTATTAAGACCACTAAGTAGTACTCAGAAGGCTAAGATATGAGTGTATCTTGGTGTTCACTAAACTGTGGTCCTAATGTGCCATTTATTTATTTGCTCATCAGTTTATGTGTTAGCGGAAAGGTGGCAATGAGGGAAGCATCCATGTTTAATCTTACTAGGTCACAAGATTACCTCCTATTATCTGTTGTGAAAATGCTTCATAAGCCTATAGTGTTAGATGTGATGCTTCCCTGTTGGGAGGAGCGGGCTGCTTGTCATCCCAGCCTCCCCGCTAGCTTACACCCGAAATAATCACACAGAAATTGTATTAATTAAATTACTGATTGGCCCGTTATCTCTAGCCTCTTATTGGCTAACTCTCACATCTTGATTTAACCCATTTTTAGTAATCTGTATATCACGAGGTCGTGGCTTACTGGGAAAGATTTAGCATGTCTGACTTGGCGTCTCCATGGTGGCTCTCTCACTCTGCTTTTTTCCTCCCAGAATTCAGTTCTGTCTCCCTGCCTACCTAAGTTCTGCCCTATCACCAGGCCCAAAGCAGTTTATTAACCAATGAA
>LOJH01019359.1:9053-21265 GCA_001685095.1 Ellobius talpinus | reverse complement strand
GTGGGTCCAGGATGTAAAACTTCGAGGCTCTCTTGCAGTGATCCACTTTCTCAAGCCAGCTTCCACCTCCAAAAGGTTCCACAATTTTGAAAACTAAGGTCACCAGCTGGGAAACAAGTGCTGAAACACAGGAACCTATTGGGGGACATTCATATTCAAACAGCGACAAGCTCCTGTCTTTTTCCTCAGGGCCCGCTCTCTCCTGTTCCTATCAATGGAGTCACAAAGCAGACTTGTCACTTTTAGCCCCAGGACACCGTTCTGCACCATCCCAGCTAGGTTCCATGCTGGTTTGTTCCCATCTCTTTATTTAATGTATTCCTTTGGTTCTTTTCACACCATCCTAATTTAAGGGTGCCACTGCTGTTCTAGGAGCCTAACTAACAGTTTAAGACTGTGAAGAAATGAAGTGGGCACAGTTACAATGAACCAGATAGAGAAGGTGGCTGTGGGAAGAGAAGGTGGTGTAATGGAGCTGTGGCCTTGTAAGGAAGTATCAGCCAACTGGTTGACCCAATCGAAAGACTGGAAATTGAATAAATAATTCAACCCAACTCTTTCGTCTCCCAATTCCCTGATTTCCTTCTTCTAAACCCAATGTGGAGGCCAGAAGAGAGATGACTGTTGAGACAAGCCTCAGCAGAAAACCTTCTTGGTCTTGGAGCAGGCCACATACAGCTGGAAAGCAGAAGTGAAGGGGGTGACCAGAACTGGTGAGCTATCAGTGCCTGAGGTGCTTGTCACACAGCTATGCTCAAAACTGACACCACCTCCTCTGTGTGATAAAAGTACTAAAATAACAGTCAGAGGGAATTACTGTTCATCATCAGTTTAAAAATAATTCACAACCAAGCAAGAAGAATATACTTAAGTATAAAGATTCCAAATTCACTAAAATATTTTACAAATGAGTTAATTTTATACTTCATAAAGAAAGTATCACACTTTTAGAGCTTCCAATTGAAAATGATTTTTGGTTTTTCGAGATAGGGTTTCTCTGTGTAGCATAACAGTCCTAGCTGTCCTGGAAGTAGCTCTTGTAGACCAGGCTGGCCTTGAACTCACAGAGACTCACCTGCCTTTGCCTCCTGAGTACTGAGATCAAATGCATGCGCCACCCCCATCAGGCTCCAGTTGAAGATAAATTTAAAACTTCAAGTGATGATACACGATTGCTGTGGGACAATGGTCTGTACCCTGTCAATATTATTTCAATAAAATGCTGATTGGCCAGTAGCCAGGCAAGAAGTAGAGACAACATGATGAGAACAAGAGAATTCTGGGAAGAGGAAAGAGTCAGTCTGCAGTCGTCACCCAGATACAGAGGAAGTCGGACACAGAGCAAGCAAGATGTGACTGCCTTGCCCAAAAAGGTACCAAGCCACGTGGCTAACAGACAAGAATTATGGCTAATATAAGTGATAAGAGTTAATAAGAAGCCTGTTTATAATTAATGTAGACCTCTGTGTGCTTATTTGGGACTAAACGGATGTGGGACCTGGTGGAACAGAAACCTCAAACAACACACACTGACCAGCTGAAATAGCTCATGCCATACCCCTACCTCTTCACAGCGTTCTTCTGTCATGATTTATTTTGAGTTGCATAACGTTTTAGAGAAATGAGCGGAATCTCATGAGCCAAAGATTTACTCCATTAAATAGTAGCGTTTGGTTGCTGCTTAGTGTTTTGAATAAGATCAAATCAAATTCGCAGTGAAACACATTTGTATAGCACAGAACATGTGTAACAGTGTAGAGATGGACAGCTAGCTGGTTGGTCCCGAAAGTAACCTCTATCTAGACAACAGTGTTCCTTAAAGCTTGTTATCAAAGGCACACTGATTTGATGCTTACATGCATGTAATTAAGATGCAACTGTAACTATAGCTGTAGTTTGGAGATCAGACTAACAAGAGATCTCTTTACTGATCAGTTGCATGCGATTTTCATCATTACTCGTATGCTTTCTCAGATACTGCCTGTAGTGGTGTGGGTGGATTGGCTCCATGGCTCCAGCATTGGTCTCCTGCTGTTTCTATCTTATGTTCTATGCTTGCTGTATGTTTCTCTGTATGGGGACTGCAGTTTTCTCAAGCCCCTGCTTCCTTGTAGTTTCAGCTGGCTGATCTCGTCTTCCTGGCTTATTCCCTACCCGCTTTAGCTCCCATGTTTTGCTCCACCCCCACTCTGACTTTTCAGAGCTAGCAGTTTCATGTCCTCACCTGAAACCTCCGTTTGGTCCAACCACATATACAAACTTACACACACACACACACATCATATATACATATATACCATATACACATATAAACCATATATATACATATATACCATATATACATATATTATATATATGGTGTGTGTTTATGTATTTGAGTGTGTCTTGTTTTTTTTCAGGTAGTCTGTGCATTGACTTGACTCTGCCGACAAGAACAGGAAGTAGTCACATGACTCACATCTCAAAAGCCTAGAATGGTTCCAAGCAATAGACAGTCCTGAGATTGGCAACTGTACTGCCAAGGAAGAGCAGATACACACAGAAGCCTCCGAAGGCATATTGCCACTTCTGCTTTGTTGTACTGGAAAGAGCAAAGGTTATTGGGCCAAAAACTCCATTGTTTAGTTTTCTCTGATATTTCTGTAACCCTGACGTTTCCTCATCCTCAGTTTGCAGGCAGCATAATGAGTTCTTACTTAGAACAAGAATGAAAACAACAGAATTCATCCTAGGATAAATAGCTGAGGTAAAGGAGGACTTCTCTTTTCTCCTCATAGTCAGAGGCCTCGCTGGGAATAGCTGTGGGCATTTGCTGGGGCCAGCGTCTCAGAGAATCTACTTGTTACATCATAGATGCATGATGTCATCAGGGCAGGAGCAATCCCGCTCCTTTCATGTTAGAAAAGAGGAAGGTGGTCAAGGACCCAAGTCTATGTAACTGCTTTCCAGAGGCACCAGTGGATCTTTCCTGATGCCCGTTGGCAGGGATGGCAGATAGGCTATCTCTGGCTTTCAGAGGAAGCTAGAGTAAGAGGTGTTCGAGTGGTTCAGGGATTTCCAGAACAAAACTGGAACTTTGGAGAGAGACAAAGGAGGGAGATAGAGATTAGGAGTGTAGTGTAGTAGGATCCCATGTATCATCAAATCATTCCTGAGCTGTGACAAGGACTAGGACTTCTCAGGCAAACAGTTACCATGGGGAATGTGGGGACGGAACACCTCATCCAGACTGGAGGTTCCCAAGAGTTGGCTCCACATGCCTTTGTTCTACACAAAACCACATCTCCATCGTGTAGGTGGATTGAAATCGAAGTACTCTGAGGGGAAGTAATTACATGTGTGTAAGCTGAGAAGACTGGGTGGTGTCCATGTTGGCCATTCGCCTTGTCATGGAGGATGTGGTGCTAACAAACCCCAGAGAACCTTTAGAATTTAGCTCACAACTGACCTGGGGACTTTTCATTGCTAACATCTTTTCAGGGAGCCTACAACATTAGAATCTAAAATACATGAGCAGAATATTTCTTGGTGTGTGTATATATATTTGTGGTATGTGTTGTGTATCTATGTGTGTGTGCATTTATATGTGTGTGCACTGAATCCAGGTGTCCATGGAGTCCAGAGAGGGCATTGGATCCTCGAGAGCTGGACTTACTGGTGGTCATGAGCTGCCTAATGTGGATATGAAGAACTGAGCCCAGGTCTTCAGCAAGAGCAGTATACATGCTTATCCCTGAGCTGTCTTCCCAGCCACAAGCAGGGCTTTTAAATTGCACTCACAAACACACACACACACATCCAAGTTACCCTGTGGGGAGTTGCATCAGGCAATAGACTGTTCTGTGAGTTTCTGTCCAGTGCTGGGTCTCAGAGGAGTCATTACAAGGTTGGTAAAAGAGACTTCGGTCATCCCGGCAGGCTTCCGGATCCCGCCATCCACTCCTGTAGAGCTTTAACGGAGCTCTGGACCATTTCCTGTGGCCTCTGGGGCTCTGGTCAACAGATTAAAGTCCGACTTCTTGTCTTCTGGTACCGCTTGTTTTTCTATTTCTGTCTGGTGAATGGCCTCTGCATTTGCCCTTTCTTGCTCTGGCCCTGCTGGAGGCCACTTTATTAACAGTGCCTCTGTAAGCACATGGTGGTCTCTGAACTAGTCTGAAATTTCCTGGAAAAGAAACAGTTGTTGCCTCCAGAACTAAGTCCCAGAGGGAACATTCTGTCAGTTTCTCCTCAGGCAAGTCCCACTTTTATGGGTTCCAGCCACACATCCTCCCCACCTAATTATCATTGAAAACGCCTCCATACCCACTGAAAATTTTGCTGTGGCCCTGATAAGTAAGGGCCAGGAGCACCGTTTCACTCCCAAAAGCATAGAACATGCAATGTATTGCATGGAGGAACACTTCCCTAGGAGGCTCAAGGACTGTTAGGAGAATCCTAAATTGGTGTCTCCAAAGCTGTTTGCTATTAGCTTATTCATGAACAAGAATTCATTGGCTGGAGAGAAGAGGCAGGGAAAGGGTTTTCTTTGGCTCAGATGTCTCCAGTGAGGCCCTTCACTGTCCAAAGGGGCTGGTGGTCCCTCTGAATGCTTCCCTTGAGAGCTCCGAGAGCTAAGCAGCCAGTTCCAGGGATTGGCTTCTCCATTTGGTTATCTCAGTCCTCAGCAGCAACATCCATTTCTACTGGGAGGCCCCACCCTGCTGAGAAAAGAAAAGAGCTAGCCTGGCTTGCTACCTTTGTGGCTGAGCTTGGCTAAGAGCACCAATGCCAGTCAAATACATATCTGCTATCAGGAAGTCCTTTCATTTTCACAAGGAAAATGTTGATAGTTTTTTTCTAGCCTTTCTTGAGCCTCAGCAACTCCCCTTGCAGAGAAGTCTTACAGAGAAGACAGAAGAAAGGTACCCTCCCCCGCTACATATTCATCTACGTATTCATGCAAACTACCTCTTTGTAGTTTGCAAAACTCTTGTGTTGGCTGTCTCTCACTTGTTGCTATGGAAGTGAGTGAGGGCCAGAGACTCGGCAAGATCACCCAAACCTCCTTGTCACCTGCAGTTCTAGGTACAGCTGGGGCTACTGACGCCAATTTATTCACTCAGAAATATTCTGCTGAGGGGTTCTGGGGAGAGAGCTCAGACTGTAAATGCTTGTAATTTAAGCATGGTGGTCTGAGTTCAGACCTCCAGCATCCACTCTAAAGAAAGCTGGGCACGTATACCTATAATCTCCGTGCTGGGGAGGCAGACATAGGTGGGGCCCAGGAGCTCACTGGCCAGTTGGTCTAGCTAAATTAGTATGCTCCAGGTTCACTGAGAAAGGTTCTCTCAAAAAAATACAGTAGAGAGAGATTGGCCTAGGTCATCAATTTTGCTGGTTGCTCTTTTCTGCTATGGTGGGCTACTGACAATTTTACATGGGAAGGACTCATTGTGGCTCATGGCTTCAGAGATTTCAGTCCATGGTTAAACAAGTGCTGTGGAATAATGCTCTTGTACCTTGTAAAGATTTGTCACTTGTATTGGTTTAATAAAACCCTGATTGACCAGTAGCCAAGCAGGAAGTATATATAGGTGGGGCCACCAGACTAGGAGAATTCTGGGAAGAGGAAATGCTTAGTCTGCAGTCACCAGCCAGATACAGAGGAAACAAGATGAAAATACCTCACTGAGTCATGTGGCTAAACATAGATAAGAATTATGGGTTAATTTAAATTTTAAGAGCTAGTTAGTAATAAGCCTGGTCAAATAGTCCAACCAATTTATAGTTAATATAAGCCTCTGTGTGTTTTGGGGGCACTGAATGACTGCAGGACCAGGCAGGGCAGAAAGTCCTGTCTATAGTTAGCTATCTGTTTTTTTCTGGGTCAATGAGACAGAATATCATAGTGGAAGAACCTGGCAGAGCTAAACTGCTCACCTCCTAAGAGGGATGGATGACAAGGTGCAAGAATGCGTCCAAACCTGATTTCTTCAGCTAACTTTAATTCCTCATTAGTTAGCTGTGAGCTCATCAAGTTAGTGTCTTTACCCACATGTCTCTCAATAGCTCATCAGCTGAGGACTAAATAGTCAAAGCAGAAGCCGTTTGGGAGACACTTCATATTTAAAACTTGTCAACTTTTAACTTTCTCTTATATGGGCATTAATAAAGAGCAGCTAACCCTGGCCCACAGCTGGACTCCAGCGAAGCCCCCACCCCATGCTATGTGGCTGTGGTGGGCAGAATGCAGCCAAATGCACTAACCAGAAGCCTGCCCAGCGTCTATGGTGCTGGGTGGTTGGTCAGTATAATGATCTCTTTGTGAAGAGGATGTATGGCCCAAACCAGTATCATGGTAACCTGAGTGGAACAAGAAGACACACAGCCCTAAATGGAATGTCTTTATGGAACACCTTCCCTCAAGGCTCAAGGAACTACAACGAAGAGGAAACAAAGATTTTAAGAGTCGGAAGTGGAGGATGACTCCAAGGAAACAATGTCCTCTAGACATAGCAGGAATGCTGTGCATATAAAGTAAGGGGCTATGACAGCAAGCATAAGACCTCATGGGTTCAAACAAGACAAGGGATGTGGCCACAAGGTCTCACCACTAACGAAGAAGTTGTTTGAAGTTGATATCTGAGGGCAAAGGGAAAAATCAAATTCTCTCCAACCAAGTGTCGTTGTGTATATCAACCACTTCAGAGCATATCCCAAGGGTAGTTGGCCAACATAAAATTTACTCGATTTTTTGTTCTCTTGGGGTGGGAGGAGGCGAGACAGGGACTCTCTGTATAGCCCTGGCTGTCCCAAAACTCACTATGTAGACCAGGCTGGCCGTGAGCCCAGAGATCTACCTTCTGCTGCCTCCCAAGTCCTGGGTTTAAAGGAGTGTGCCACTACCACGCAAAATTCTCATTTTGTTTTGATTTTCATTTTTGGTTTTGTTTTGGAATGTGTGTGTGTGTGTATGTGTGTGTGTGTAAGAGAGAAAGAAAGAGAGAGAGAACATGAAGTTGGGTATGATCTGGGAAGAGTTGGGGGTGAGGGAAAAGAATATGTTCAAAATGTATTAAAAACTTTAACAAAAAATAAATTAAAAGCCTCCTTCAGAGCTTGACCTTGCCATCTTTGACGCCCTAGATATATCTTAATATTTAGTGTTTATGAGAACTGCTAATCTTGGAGGTAAAGGAATTTCTAATTTAAGTTGGTCATCACATAGATTTTCTTTTACTAACATGTCAAGAAAATAAGCTTACATATTATAGAGTAATAGCAATTTTAGGAGGAAATTAATATTTTCCTCTTCTCATAGAAAGAAATTGTTACCTTAATTTAGTGCTCATTCTTTTAATGTTACATAAACTTTCATTCTTTATGCTAAAACAGTTCACCTAGGTAACTTAAAATATTTGTAAGCCCTTTAGCCAAACTCTGTGGTTCATATGGAACACCCAAGAAACTTGGAGGCCTTGTGAAAGTAGGGGAGGGATTTTGCCCAGAGCTAAGTTCACTAGAACATCACTGTTCCTCTTTTTCCCTTTATGCCCCATTACTCCTGGCTTCTTCTTCTTCAGACTGTGGTAGCTGGATGACATGAGTTAAACCTTATGGAGCAGGGCACCAGATTCTGGATCCAGTCTCTAGAAAGGATGGTGCAGGAGAATTGTCTGTATTCTGTCAATCATATTTTAAATAAATGCTGANAAGAGCTAATAAGTAGCCTGAGCTAATGGGCCAATCCATTTTATAACTTATGGACACCTCTGTGTGATTTTCTTTGGGGCTTTCCAGCTGTGGGGTATTGGGCAGGACAGAAACCCCAATGAGCAGGCCCCCTCATGTGTTTCCAGCCTTAGGAGCACCCAAGGAAACGTGTGTCAGGTAATAAGGGCAAAGTTCACAGTAGAGCCTATGGAAGTTTCCCTGAGACCTCATCTCAAGAGGGATGACCACCTGCACTGTGCTTGTCCTGACCTCCCACCAGGATAGTGTCCTGTTCATGTCTGGCCCATGAATCTGACTTAGGCCTGTGGGGCTTCCAGAGGGACAGCTTAATGCAAAATGTGAATGAATTAAGGACTTTCTTCTCCTCAAATGAGAGGAAAGTCATTTAGAAACCCAAGGAGAAGGCCTGGGAAGGGCCAGGTGAAGAATGGCCAGGCTTGCCTGAAGACTGGCTTTATAAATGACTGTGTGGTCTCTTGGGACCCTAGGCAGCTCTGTTTTATCCAGCATGCGATTGGAGTTCCCAGCTCTCACAGTACATGTGCGTAGACTCATGTGCCTATGTACACATGAATCCACAGGAAAGTCAGTCTACTCCCGCCTGGTGACCCCTCAGATTGGTGACCCAGAGGAAGGGAATCAGAGTTTGGGCCGACAGGAAACTGAGCTCTTTGTTGAGAAAAAGGCGTGGGATCCTTGGACTGCCTCCAAAAAGCCAGCAAGGGGGTTCAGAAGGCGCCAAGCCCTCCCAGCTACTGTCCTCTTCCTGCGGCTCTCTGTGGCTCTTCATTTGTCACAGTGCTTCATCATTTGAAATTAGACCCCACACATCCAGATGCCACCAACTCCCAAGGGCCCCACTGTACAACAGAGGCATGGGTTTGGAGGCTGAACTTCAATTCTTCTTGGCTGATCGCTCACCCTGTGACAACAGACAAGTCACAAAGTCTCACAGACTATTACATTTCTTCACCTATTAAAGATGGCTGATGCTAGAGCTCAGACTACCTCCTGCAGAGACATCTGGCTGCCTAACTAGTCCACAGGATCAGTGAATCACAGCAACCATGGAGACAAATAGGTGTTGTAGGAGACCTTTGGAGAAATGGGAAGAAATGTTTATTCACCCCAGAATTAGGGGTGGCGCACTGGTACATCAAATGAAGGATTCTTTCCAACTCCGGACAGTTTAATGGGTGAGTGGAAAGTAGCCTCACAATCAGGAAGTCTCCTGGGACACTTCTGGTCAGCTACACCACCGACCCATCCCATCCACAGCATGAATGAGTCGTGTAAACCTGCACTGAAGGGTATCCTAGGCAACTTTGCAACAGCACCACCACCCAAGGGTGGGAATGCACCTCCCATGTTCATTTCATGGCTTTCCTCTTTATAACCTTGTGTGTGTGTATGTGTGTATGTATGGTATGTGTGTGTAGTGTGTGTGTGGTGTGTATATGTATGGTATGTGTATGTATGTTACATGTATGTGGTGTGTGTATGCGTGGTATATGTGTAGTGTGTGTGGTGTGTATATGTATGGTGTGTGTGTATGTTACATGTATGTGGTGTGTGTGTGGCATGTGTGTGTGGTGTATGTGTGTATCTGTGGTATGTGTGTGTAGTGTGTGTGGTGTGTATATGTATGGTATGTGTATGTATGTTACATGTATGTGGCATGTGTGTGGTATATGTGTAGTGTGTATGTGTGGCGTGTATATGTATGGTATGTGTATGCATGTTACATGTATGTGGTGTGTGTATGTGTGGTATGCATGTAGTGTGTGTTGTGTGTATATGTATGGCGTGTGTATGTTACATGTATGTGGTGTGTGTATGTGTGGCATGCGTGTGTGTGGTATATGTGGTATGTATGGTGTGTATATGTGTGGTATGTGTGGTGTACGTGTGTATGTGTGTTATGTGTATGTGGTGTATATGTGTGTGCTATGTGTATATGTGGGGTGTGTGTATGTGTGCTATGTTTATGTGTTGTGTGTGTGGTGTGTATGTGTGGCATGTGTGTGTGGTGTGTATGTGGTGTATGTGTGCTATGTATATATACCAGCAAGGGGTGGGGCCAGCTCTCCCATGTCCATGTCCCAGGGCTAGTGCAGCTGGCAAGAGAGTGAGACCAGCCCTCCCTCCAGTCCCAGGGCTAGGGAGGGCCAGGGCCTGCTCAGCGTGACTCTTGGACATTAACATTGGTTTAAGCGGGAGTCCAGACCTTGGGCATCAGCATGGCTTTTGCTGATAACACAGGCTGGACATCAATGCAGACACTGGCTGCAGTAGGGCTATGGACCCAGGCATGACCCTTGGCAGCAATGTAGGCCAGGACATCACATGGTAGCAGTGCAGGGCACTCACATCTGCTGTTCTTGCCACTATGGCTCCTCCAGTCCTGCCTCTCTCCACAGCAAAAGAACTGCTCCTCTCCTCTTTCTTTCCCATTTCTCCACCACACCTTTGCTCATGGTGGTGACAGTGGAATGACCTCTGGCTGTGTCTTCCCTCTTGGGAGGATTTTATGTGGGTGATCATAGCTGCTTGGATCCAAGATGGCCATGGTCATGTCCAACCCAAAGGAAACAGCTACATAGCACCAGAGCGGTAAGCGTACCTCTTTTGCTCTCGCCTGAACACACTACCGGGGATCAAAGGGGGATGTGCAGAATCTTTCTAGAGTGCTTCAGACACTTTCGACTACTGTTAAGAAACAAAGAAACAGCCAGGTGGTGGTGGTACATGTCTTTAATCCTAGCACGTGGGAGGCAGAAGCAGAGGCAGACCTGTTCTACAAGTGAGTTCCAGGACAGACAGAGCTCTTACACACAGAAACCTTGTCTTGAAAAGCCAAAAGCAAAACAACAACAACAATAAAGCAACAATAACAAAAAAATTGTGTCATGTTGGCTGCTATCAAAGTTATAAGGCAACAAAAAGCCATGTAAAGAAAGCAAGGTCTAAGGGAGAAAAGGTTGTGTGTAAAGGCTATTGTATTATTTTCCACCTTTGTTTTGTTTTGAGGGGTTTTTTGTTGTTGTTTTTGTTTGGTTTGTCTGTAACTCACTATGTAGCTACCTTGAACTTACAATCTTCCTGTCTCGGCCTATTGAATGTTGGGAGTACTGAGAAATTCCACCACACCCAGCTCTATGTCTCCCTCAGTCTTGCTCCCTGAGTTGTGCTCTCCAACAATCCTAGCACCAGAGGTACCCGTCTGTTGTTATTGTGTTCATTTGCAGAGAGAGTCTGGGCCAAGGCACAAGAGCGAACTTGGGGTAGGGAGCAGCCAAGACATCTCACTGGCATGACAGGGAGTCCAAGAAGAAAACAGAGGGAGAGGCCCACCAGTCTGCAGGAACTTCAGGACCTAGGGGACTGTGAAAAGTGAGGGGTGGAGATGTCATTCACAAGGCCAGAGCAGGGAGGTGGGACATCAGGCAAATGTGCCAAGACCCCGAATTAATCTTAGTAAGGACAGAAGCTGACTGGGTGAGGGGCAAGGGAGTCCAGCTTTGCTCTGTCGTCAGCAATAGCACAAACACTTTTACCCAAGATTTCTACAGCATCAGGGTTCTAATCCATACACAGAGGCCCGGAACTCTTGACAGTGTCAGGCCCCATGAAGCCCGGGGCTAAGGTGCTGGTGTCCTTTCTCCTCCTCCTGTGATAAACTCAGAACATGGGTAAGGCCAGCTCTGCAGGACAAGTACAGCAATGGCAGAGCCACGAGGAGCAGGGGGCTCAGGTTGGGGAACAGAGAAGGACAGAGATATGCATTAAAGCCTTTGGTCCGAAGGCACTGGGGTGACTCTGCAGGAAGTCCTCTTGGGTGGTTCCACTATTAAAAAATGTATGTGGGGGGGTGGAGAATGTGAGGGAAGGAAATCCTGTGTCTGGGACAGTTCAAGCAAATAAAACTTCCTTAGCCACAGAAAGGCGACAGGCATGTCAACAGGCATGTCAACAGGCATGTCAACAGGCATGTCAACAGGCATGTCAACAGGCATGTCAACAGTGAAGAGCTGCACAAGAGATCATGAAGTAAGACTTTTTAAAGCAACAGCAACTCGTGTGTGTGTGTGAGCGTGTGTGAGCGTGTGTGAGCGCGTGCATGTGCGCGTGTGTTTAAGTCAGAGGTCACAGTATCAGCTGTTCTTCTCTATTACCCTCCACCTTATTTCATGAGATGGGGACTTTTGTTTAGCCTGGAGCTCAGCTTTATTGGGGGGGGGGGCACAATGAGCCCCAGGACCCTCCCATCCCCCCAGCCCTGCCATTCCCGAATGCTGAAGCTCACTGTCATGCCCAGCTCTTTTCCATGAGTTCTGGAAGTAGAGCTCAGGTCCACACTCCTCGAGGACTGCACCAACTGGGTCAGCTCCTTACCCGCACATATGGCTTTCTTATTTGAAAAGAAATATCTGGCAGTAAAGAAGTAAGTCTTTCTTTCTTTCTTTCTTTCTTTCTTTCTTTCTTTCTTTCTTTCT
>LOJH01019358.1:1405-17169 GCA_001685095.1 Ellobius talpinus | reverse complement strand
CTCTCTCTCTCTCTCTCTCTCTCTCTCTCTCTCTCTCTCTCTCTCTCATAGTCATCCCTCCATGTCCATGAATTCTACATCTGTTGACTCAACAAGCCACAGAACAAAAATATTTTTTAAGATGCTGCTGCTGCTGATGTATAGCTAACCCTGCAGTGGTTGCATCTGCACAGTTAACAGTTGCAGATTTTTTTTCTCGTCATTATTTCTTAAGCATTGCAGCATCACAACTGTTTACACAGCACTTATATTGTGCTCATATTCTATGTAATCTAGACAGGATTTAAAACGCAAAAGAATGTGCATAGGTAATATGCAAACATCATGCGATCACTATTTAAGGAATTTGAGCATCTGCAGATTTTAGTAACTGTAGACAGAAGTTTCTGTCCTGCCTGGTCTCATAGCCATTCAGACCCAAATAAACACACAGAGGTTTATATTAATTATAAACTGTTTGGCCTATTGTTCAAGCTTATTACTAACTACCTCTTACAACTTAAATTAACCCAAAATTCTTATCTATGTTTAGCTGTGTGGCTTGATACCTTTTCTCAGTAAAACATTCTCATCTTGTTTATTCTGCTTCTGGATAACGATGGCATCTCTGCCTTTTCTCTTCCCAAAATTCTCCTAGTCTATTTGCTCCACCTACACTTCCTGCCTGACTACTGACCAATCACCATTTTATTAAGTATGAGTGACAAATCTTTACAGTGTACAAGAACATATTATCCCACAGCATGTAACCCCTGGTGATATTGAATTTATTGACCTCAGTTTCAGACTATAGACTATTTACACTATATATGTATACATAATGTGTGAATATATATGTGTGTATATATATACACTACATAAGTGTGTATGTGTATATGTGTGCACATGTGCTTAAAACTTCTGTTGGAGAAAGAGCATCTTTAAGCACTTAGCAACTCTTCTGGGATTTATGCCCCACTTTCCTCTTAGATATATTGCATGTTTTTAAAAATATTACAAATTGTTTCAAAGCAATACCAGTGAACACAGCACCAGATGTGAGTCAGCTAGCTGTTTGAACTCTCTACTGTATAATTAATGATCTCATGCTAAGAGACTGAAACTCATAAGACTTCTTGTGGTTCTGGGGTTCATTGGATTCAGTGAGGTGGTGGATTTTATACCTGAACTTTGCCATCATAGAGTGGCTAGGACTGATGTCCCTTTGAAAGATTTCTTGGGTGTATGTCGGTGGGTAAAACTGGATGGCTGCTTTTTGTCTGAGGCTCTTAGTAGAATACCTGTTGGTGGCCTCAGCTCCCTCATAGTCTAGTGTCCAAGTCTGGAGAGCAAGCATTCCAAGAAAGACCAGAATAAATCTCTATCTTCTTGTGTGATCTCAAGTCATATCATCCTCTGTGCTCACCTGACTAGCCAAATTCAAATGAAAAGTGCAACGATCTACTAGATGGAAGACCTTGTTGGCCATCTGGGAAGGTATAGTCAGTACTTTCTCTGGCCAAGTGAACTCATGTCCTTGTCATATACAAGCGATGCTCATTCACAAATGTGGCAGCTGGAGGAACACAGCAGTCACTGTCTCAAAGAGCTTCACTAAATTTTTCACCAAGTGACTGACTTCTCATCCTGTCTTATGAAAGTCACTTCTTTTGGGGGACGTTGGTAGTATGTTCACCACATAATTTTTCTTTCAAACCGTGTGTGTGTGTGTGTATGTGTGTGTGTGTACATACACTGTTCTTGCAAGTGGTATATTCAGTTATAATCTACTTCATTTTAAGAAGCCATATCTCTTAAATCTCTCGGAGATAATCCTTTCTTGATCTTGGGAACTGGTAAAACTCCTGTGAGACAATACTGTTTCTGTGCTGGATTCAGTGGGCTCTTGTCTGTCTGAAAGTCACCACCTTTGATTTTTTTCTTTTTTTAAGATGTCATTAAAGCATTTTTATAGCCATACTGTCAGCTTCATTCTTGGGCCATGTGGTTGTTGTTGTTGATGATGATGATGTTGAAACTTTTACTACTTTTTACCACAGATTTCACCTTTTAAAAGTCATTTCTTAGATCTGGAATAATTTTCTGTGTAGAGGGCAACAGAAAGAGGATGATTTGAAGCCCAGCAAACCCTGGCTCCTTTAAACAAAACAGCTTCTTCCTTCAGCCTGTTGCTCTCTTTTCCCTTTCATCCTAGACAGTAAGAAGCCGACTGCTACTTTCAGACATTGCCCTGGGCTCTTCTTTTCTTGGAGGTCTCATACATAATGCTGGGCTCCTGCCCAGTCCTCAGGGAAGCTCTTGGCAGGAACACTCAGGTGACATGGGCTCATGACAGCTCAGCAACAGCAGGATTCAAAGACCAAGGAGTGTTCAGGGAGCAGCACCATTGCCTCTTATAGCCCACACTTGGAGCTGACATAGCCATACATGACTTACTCTGCAGTTACCAGTCTGCCCAGACTCAAGGGACAGGGAATCCCAAATCACAGTCCCACACCTCTACCTCTCACTGAGAGGCAGCAGTGTGACCTTGTAAGAAAATTACGACTCATGGGAATTCTTTTTGCACATATTGTGGAAAACCTAATTCGTTCACCATGGTATCTAGAAAAGCTGGCTATAATAATTCTTGGCTGCTGTCTATAGCCACATATGAATTTATCAGCAGAACTCACATTGAAATTCATCTTTTGCTCATTCTCAGTCTAGTGTACCAAAGCCTAGATTAAGTAGCTTATATTCAAATATCAGAAGAAACAGAGGGAAATAGATGAAACTGAATAGATGATTTGCTATTCTATTTTAAGATCCGAAAGGCAGATCACAGTAAGTCCAAGGAACCTGTACAGGGCAGGTGGTAGAGAAGCTTCCTCAACAGAGCGGTATCCTCCATCTGTTCCCCGCATCCTTGCTAAAATATTCAACCCACACTGAAGAAAGCTGACCTGACACAAGTCCTTGGAATGCAAACGCTGATCAAAATAATGCCCCCTTTGTATGTGCGCCTTCCATGTTTCTCTCTTGAACGTATGAAAGCTTATGTAGAGCCCAATCTAGAAGAACCAGTTGTAAGATACAAGAGCCCTCCCAAAGGCCATGGGCCTCAACAGGCATCAAGGAACTTGAAGCCAGTCTTACCAAGCCACAGGAGGCAATGCTAAAATAATGCCTCTTACTCCCAAGTAAGCCTAGCTGGGCATTTCATAGAGATTTCATTCAGGTGGTTTCTGCCTGGGGTACATGTACTAATGAGAACTCCTTAGAGTCTGTACTTAAGGGCTGAACTTGGGAAAATAGTCTTAGGGCAGATGAGAGAAACTCTGACCTTTCCAGACGAACTTTCCCAGATACTAAGACTGCAGTCATCACATTTTTAAACTATGGCCTATGGTTCCTTGGTACCCACTATCATTTTATTTCTATTGGTACATATTAAAGGAGACAACAACCATGCAACAAACTCTAGAGTTAATACTGTCTTCCTCCTTTGGCACCAGCGTTTCTCCTGTCTACAGTCTGTACGTGGTGCTCACATCTGTAAGCCCCCACTTCCCTACCACCAAACTGCAGCAGATGAGAAAGATTGGCAGGTGGTCTAGACCACAGCAAAGTTATCATCCAAAGGGATGAGGTAGCTGTAAGGAGGAAGGGGGTGATGTAAGACACACAGCGGACATTTATTTATGGGAGTGTTTGCACACAGAGCCTGATGGCCTCCATTTGGCAAGAGCTTTGCCACTGAGTATGTACAGTCAGATTCTGGGACAACACTGATCCTGCCAACCCAGTTCTTTATAGTCAGCAAACACTGGTCATTGTGTGTGCTCTTGTCAAATGCACCAGCTGCTTCGTGCAGAGTCCTTGGCACAGCTCCTGGTATATAGTAAGCACTCAGCAACCATGAGGGTCATCAAGAGACGTCAGTGCAAGTACTCAGGAATGCCATGTCCTCAGCATAACATCCCCACTCATTAAAGGCAGGATGGGTAACATCAGTTTGGTGGTTTGAAAGAAAAAAGCCCCGAAAGGGAGTGGCACTGTGAGGAGGTATGGCATTGCTGGAGGAACTGTGTCACTGTGGGAGTGGGCTTTGGGGTCTTCCTCTCAAGCTTCCCTCAGTGTGGCAGTCAGTTGACTTCATTTTGCTGCAAGAAGCAGCACTGTCTGCTCCAGTACCATGTCTGCCTGCATGCAATCATGCTCCCAGTCATGATGATAATGGACTGACCCTCTGAAACTGTAAGCAAGCCTCTCCAGTTCAATGTTTCCTTCTAAGAGCTGCTGTGGTCATATGTCTCTTCACCAAAGACAAAAAAAACCCCAAGATAATCAGCTAAGTATCTGCTCACCTCCCCCTTTTCCCCTACTACCTCTGTGTGGATTCTAGAAGCCTTGGGAAGCTTTCAGATTTCTCCGGTGTATCCATGCTTCTTCCTGAGACCTTCCATACCTATTCCACCCACCATTATTCAAAGTCCAGGTCAAAGGTCACATCGGATCTGACTTTGCATGGTTCATTGAGGTCTACCCCAGTCTGTAGCCCCTTCACCTTTTATGCACACCAGTCTAGGAGAGCTTTTATTTTATTCCTGTTTGTGTCTATGGTTCTGAGATGAGGACCCAGCACTTGATAGGTGCTGAGATGCATCTGATATTAATGCAAAGAGATCGTAGGAAGAATCGAAGGAATGTCCAGCATGCCTGTCTATGAAGGAAGCAGTGACATTAAATCAGACTTCTGTGTAGTTCTGCTTTTTCCAGACTCACTATTTGGCTTGGAGACAATGTGTTTTGTGTGTCTAAGTTTGTGTAGTGTGTGTGTGTGTATACATACATATACATATATATATATATATATATGCGCATGTATATTTACATGTGTATATGGGAAGGTGTTACATGTATGAGTATGTGGATGTCAGAGGTTGATATCAGGTATCTTCCTCCATTGTTCTCTGCCTTATATGCTGAGAAAGGATCTCTCCCTGGAACCCAGAGCTGACCAGTTCCACCAGTCCAGCTCACCATCTTGTTCTGAGGGTCTTCTAACTCTGCACCCAGGCACTATGATTATGGCAGCCACTATGTATTTCCTGCATTTATGTCAGCCCTGAGGATGCAAACGGAAGTCCTCACACTTAACACAGCAAGTGCTTTACCCACAGAGGCATCTGCAGCCTGAGGCATGTGACTTTTAATGTGTCTTCTTCAGCTTATGGTTTTCTCATCGGAAACATAGCCAATGAGAGACCACAATAATTGTCGTGCATGACACAGCCCTTGTGACTCTGAAAGGAAGACACAGGGGTTCCCACCTTATCAGCTTTGCTTCCCACTGGTTTCAGTTACCCACAGCCAACCACCATCTGAAAACAGGAAATGGAAAAGTCTAGCAATAAACAATTCATGTTTTAAATAACTTTTTATAGTATATTGTTATGATTGCCCTTCTCTTTTATGGCTGTTACTATTAATCTCTTAAAGTACCTAATTTATAAATTTGGCTTTTTCAGAGATCTGTATACACAGGAGGAAAGCAATGCCTATATAAGGTTCATTACAACCTGCGGTTCCAGACATCCGCTGGGCTCTTGAACTGTGCCCTGTGCCCCTAAAAATAAACTAAAGAAACTGACATTCAGAATTTAAGCCCTTGTTTCAATCTTGCACAGCTTGCCTTTGTCAGGCTTATCCATCTCAAGAGCCTGGCTCATAGCTTTTACACACTAGTCACTCTGACTTTCTAAGAAGCAAAGAGCTGCTTTCCCCTGGCTCTGCATTCCAGACAGTCAAGCCATTCATTCCTCTTCCCCACCTTCTTTTCCCCATTGACCATAGGGAAGATGTTCAAATCCCACAACACTTCATTGTTCATTATTATTCAAGCCAAGAATAGTAACTGAAGGTATGGTCCATTAGTTCCCCTAAACTGTTCTCCACAAAAGGCACAAAAGGCAGATGCTGAGGTGTACCAGTGGTGCTCAGCAGTGAGTGACTGCCCTTGAAACAGCTCTCTGGGAGCTTGGTGAGACCCATGCACAATGCACCACCACGCTACTTCCCCGTTCTGGCTGTTCCAAATTTTCAATGAGTTCTAGGTACCCCGTGTCTCCAGCCTGCCCCATTTTGGACTGTGTCATTCTTCCCCATCACAGGACACTCTCTACACTGTAAGACAGTTAACAGCCTCTGTGGTCTTCTCCCCCCAAGATCCATAAACATAGCACTGCCATCCCCAGCCTTTACAATCCAACTTGTTTCTAAATATTGCCCCTCGAGGGAAAAATTCCCATCTTCATCCCCCTCCCTCCCGACATCCCCATCCCTCTGCAAGAACCACTGAATGAGACTGACTGCTATCAAATGTGCTGCTAGACTTCATTATTGTGCTGTACTGTTTCTGTGTCTCTCGCTACCAATGGGGTGTGTGTGTGTGTGTGTGTGTGTGTGTGTGACAGACATATTGAAACTAGAACAATAAGGTAGTTAGGAATGAATACGGTTCATGCTTCTACCAAAGATAAGAAAACTCACTCCTACCTTCCATTCTCTCCTCTCCTCTTCATATAAGAAGATAAAACCATCTGTGTAGAAACCAGGAAGCAAACTGACTGCCGATGGCTTATATCGATTGGCAACCTGACAATATCTAAAATCACTGAGGAGACAAGCCTTTGGGCAGGCCTGCAATGGATTTTCTATAAGGGGTCAATTGAGGTGAGATGACCTACCCTACATGTTGTAGCACTCTTTCACAGGCTCAGGCCCAAGGCTGAGAAAAAGGAGAAAGGAAGCTGAGCACCACCATTCGCTTCCTTACTTCCTGACTATGAAACAACATGACCAGACGCCTCCCCACACCTGCCACTGGGCCTTCCCAACCATGATGGAATGAATGTACCCTGTTAAGTCAAAAGCAAATACTTCCTTTCTTCTGTGGTCTTTGTTGGGTGTTTTATCATAGCAAAGAAGAATATTAACTAATACACCGTCCTGGGAAACTTGATCTTGACTCGCTAGCTTCCAAAGCCGAAAAACAAATGTGCTGTAGAAGTCACTGAGCCTACGGTACTTTGTTATAGCATCCCCAAAACTGAGGAAGATGATTAATTTAGACGATCTAAATTTGTATTAAATAAACCTGTAGCTAAGTAGGTTGGGCAGAATGATGTCCATTGGCAAAGGCGTGTCCCCTTGGGAGAGCGCTGCAGCTTCATATCTCTGAAACACAAGTTAGGGCTTTGTTTCCCTATTGGGATACATGATCATTGAAAAAGCCAACACAACCAAAGCATGTCTAAGATTGTACTGATGTGTCCCTGAAACCTAAAGCTCCAGATTTATCAAAATGTTTATTCCCTTGTCACCATGGCCACTTGGTGTCGCCTTGGACTGCAAAGACAAGGAATGATTGAGTGGTTGGGTTTTGTTTTGTTTTCTATTCCTGTATTGTACCTGAGTTCTGTCTTAGTCAACTTCCTAAATAGAATAATCAATGTCATTATCTCTTCCTCCCTCATCTAAATCACATCAGGACCCCTATAGTAGATCAATAGCTGCAACAAAGAAAGCCAGAGATTTCATTCCAGAAGGACTCATTACTCCGCCGCCCAGGATCAGGGTGTGGGTTCCAGGGCAGATTATCAACTCTTCCACCAGAGTTAACCACAGCTATCAGTTATTAATCCCACATGTGGGCCCGCCCCCAGAACTGCACCTGCGTGCAGGCAGAATTTGACCATAGGCCAGCAGGCCCACTTCCTTCTCCTCCCCCTCCCCGAACCCCTCCTCCTGCTCTTACTTCCCTCTTTCTCTTCTTATTTAAGAATTTTCCTTGTCTAGCAATCTAAACAATTTGAGGCTTCATTGAGATTCTCAGCAAGTACAGGTTGCCTGTAATCAGACTCACATCTGGCGCAGCATTACAAAGACTAATTAAAATAAATTCAGATCTTAAATTAGTCCTTTCAGTAACATTTATTGCCTAGGCCATTGGGCAAGAACGGATGTAATTCAGTTAGGCTGAGGAGGAAAGCAGCGTTTCAGTTGTATTTCTTAAGCTGCCCCTGACAGGATGGTGAGGGAATGGAAGGACTGTGTCCTATGGTGGCCATTGTTCTCCAGCAGTAGCTACTTCCCAGCTGGTTGTCTTTAGCATTAGGGCCCTTCTTTTGGTCACCTTGCCTGTCTACACTGCAGGCTAAACACTGTGGACGGATCAGGGGCAAACCTTTCTTTCAGAGAAGATGGTCTCTTCTGTCCCCCTGAAAGTTTGCCATGTCCATCGTCTGAGTCAAAACATCCACATGTTGGGATCCATTGTAACTGCTGTACCTTGTAAAGCTATTATTCAATAAACAAAGACATGGTGGAAAAATACAAATGTGTTCCTCTCTGTCCCTGCCGTGCTGAGTTCAGGCCCCTTTGCTCTGACAGCTCTGGGAGACAGGTGGTATGGAACTGATGTGACCATGTCCCCAAGTCTTAACATGCCTGCTATTATTCTGTTTAATGACTGCCAGTGAAGTCAACGTTTTGTAATTTAACTCGAGACATCTCTACCATGCTCTGTATATCCCATTGTGGTCAAATGAGCTTCCCATGGATTTCAAAGGCATGCACTTCCTTTTTTATTTCAAAGAACAGCTTTACTTCCGAGTTCATGAAATCATGATTGCAAGACTGTAGTCTGTATTGGCCCTCAGATTCTGACCTGAGTATGTGTATATTTCTCATTCTTTGGACTGATTTGAAAGGGAAAATACAGTAAAGACAAGAAGTGTCATGATGCTTTTATACCTTTATATGACTTTCCACAGAGTTTCTTTTCAGTACTGGCCAGTCAGCTTTCCCTGTCATGTTCGGAAATGCCCTCATAACTGTACCAAAAAGTGGGTCCCCTCCCCATCTGTTGAAAGTTGTGTTGTTGTTGATGATTGCCCTGGGAGCCTGGGCTTCTCAGAACCGCCCTTCCTCAGTTACCTTAGGAAGATCTGAGGCAATGTGGTCTAAGCCAGGCATTGCCTCCTGATCCCTGAACAGTAGAGCAATATGCATATTCATTTTCATAAGACTGCCTTGGAGGTTTCCAGAGCTTTAGATGTGTGAGACCCTTCCTTCAGCAGACTTGTCCCTTCAATGCTATCTGGATGATGACCAAACTACAAGCATTCTTGGTTAACTAGAATTAATGACATTAAGAAAACATCTTAAGTTACGGTGTTTACTTCTAAAACTTGAAAAAATGTAATATACAAATTATATTTTTAAAGGGAAATTGTAATGTTTGGAGCAAGGAGTCCATGTGTATTCAACTCACAGCCCATAATATTGGAATAAAAACAGTTGGCATTGTATTTATTGTCTGTTTATCCTTGGCCTTAATTATCCAATAGCAATGCTCATTGCACATTCCTATATGCCTTTCCCCACTGCATTGCTGTTTCTATGATAGTTGTTTAAAAATTGAGGCTACAGACCAACCTCTCTTCTATTCCCTGCAAAACAAAGGACATGATGACAACAAACCTCTCCCGCTGCGGCTTGTTAGCTGTGTCCTGGGATGCCTCCATTAGCCTGTCTTTGGGTGATGTGTTTTGCCTCTCTGCACAAGTCCCCAATTCCAGGGGTCATGGCATCAACATGCTGCCTCCTCTCCTTGATGTTTTTTACAGATATGCTGTCACTGGACAGTTTTCTACACATTTCTCTGAGGTCTTGTCTCTTAATCACCACAATATTAAAAGATGCTGCCTGCCTTCCTGTGGCGAGAAAGTAAATTAATAGGACAAGGCTGGATGCTTATCTTATTCCTGGGTTAGCATTTTATTTCAAGAATGATTTATGTCCATTTCTAATTGCTCCTATAGTTTTCTCCTTAGAATTAATTCTTAAATTGTAATTATAGTAAATACAGTATCACACACACACACACACACACACACACGAACATTTGGAAGCATTTTGGAGTAAGACTATGTTCCCTGTTGTTCTGCTCTCTCTTGCTTTAGGATAATAAGCAATAAGGGATCACTTAGGAACCCCCTTGTGGCATTTTTAGAAGTTCTTAATTAGAGTTCATCTTAAAAATTAAAAGCTGTCAACACTACATAGAAAATGTCCAAGAAACCAGTGACTGAGAAAGTTTCAGAAAAACTAGAATCTGACCTGACAGCAAAATACAACCCAGATGCCAGTGTGTGCACCTGCACTTTTACCCCCAGAAGAGGTTGTGGTCTCAGGAGACATGGGGGGGGCTTTCTTTCCTTTTCTCCTACTCTTTCCTTCCTGCATCCCTTCTCAAGACCTCCACTCCTCCCTCCTTCCCTACATTACTCTAGCCCTCTCTCACCCTCTCCCTGTCTTCTTCCTTCTGTGTTTCATTTCTCTTCTCGCCTCTCATCTCCCCTCCTTTCCCTTTCCCCCTTCCCTTCTCTTCTTTGTTAAAGAATTCTCATGTATGGTATTGACTGAACCAAGCCTGCATATTATCCCCAGACTGATTCCTAATTAGAGACTTTTAATAAATTGGAAAAGAGCAACCTGCAGCTTTTGGCCCTTGCTCCCAGATGTTTTTTCATTACTTCCCATTGCCCTCCAGTGATGGAAGCCTCTAAACTTCTGAAATTCACGGATACTGATTCTGGGTCCGTTTTTGGATCTTTAGAGCTGGCTGGGCCCTTTAGGAGGTTTCCTTGTGCTAATAACCATCTGTCACTGCCCATGTTTTACTGCAGCGTCTCCTGCTGCTGGAGACCCAGCCAGGGCCCTGAGCAAACTGTGTGGCTCTTTAAATCAAAGAGTGATTGTTAAGCAACATGTTCCCAACGTCTCCACCATATAAAACCTCAAAACTACATTAGGTGTAACACGTTAACCTTTGCCATGTTGTCCAGGTAATGATATCAGGACTTGCTCTCATCCATCAAGGGCACGTAAACATGTTATGAGGGCACCAAGGATAGATCGCAGGCCTACAGTATTTTCTCCTGCATCCTATGCATCTGTTGCTTCCTCAACAAGGCAACTGGCATGTTGCATTGCATCATGAATGATCCACTCTGCAACCCACTTCTCTGGGCTTACAAGATCATGCTTGGTATTAGTGAGAACACAGGTCTGCACCTTTAGGTGGCATCCTATGGCCTGTATCAGGCCATGCCTCCCATCTCCCTCTTTCCCTCCCTCCTTCTCTCCCTCCCTCCCTCAGTCCTTTCTTCTCTGACTCATTCGGTTCTTTTCTTCTTTCCTTCCTCCATTCCTTCCTTCCTTGCATCCTTCCTTCCTTCATTTCTTCCTTTTGTTCTTTACTTTAGCCCATTAGTCCTCTCTCTCTCTTCCCCCCTAATAGCCACTATCCTTATAAACTTCTAAAGAGAAAGTTTACAATTTTTAGTGTTGAGGTTATGCTCCATTATGGTAAGAAAGCTGTACTGGCAGAAGTGTGAGACAGTTGGCCACATGGCATCCACAGTCAAGAAGTAAAAACAGATAAACGCTGATGCTCAGCTTGGTTTCTCTTTTTTGTTCACTCTGAAACCTCCTGCCCATGGAGTGGTCCTGTCCACATTTAGGCAGCCTCCATCTCAATCTAGAGACTCTCTCAAAGACACACCGAGAGGGTTTTATTGTCCATAACGAGTCTAAATCCCATCAAGTTGGCAATAAGGAAAAATTATCATCACAGAGACAAAGACCATTGACAGTCGAGAGGGAAGTCTTCCTAATAGGGTCATCCTTGCTTTTAAAAATTGGTAAAAGCATCAATCATCTCAATAAAACTGGACTGAGAATGAATATAGTGTTCTATGAGTCATGGGTCGGCAAGCGATGGGCACAATCACCAGTCAGGTCCTCGCTCACTCGCTTCCTGGATGTGGAGGTGCTGGGCACTTTGTAAAGACCAAGAAGATGGTTTGAAGGGACTTAGCTTTGCAAAAGATGTCTTTGTCATCCTATTCTCCAGTTTTAGAAGGACCTTAACCTGAACACCCCGATGCTCTTGTCATCTCTCAACACAGAAGGAAAGCTCCTGTGGTAGAGATTTCCAATCTCCCATTTTGCTGTCATTTCAATCTCTCGACCCAACAGTAACCATATGGTTGACCTTCTAACTTGAGGTAACAATGCCATCACTATTCATTTCTTTCCCTGGTAGCAGATTCATGAGATGGGTCTGAAAAGGATTAAATATAGAAATATTTCTCTTCCTGGAAAGAAATAGTGTAGTATAATAAAACATTGAACACAGCAGCTTCTAACCCATGGGTCTCAACATGGGCTTACGAAAAGTCCTGAAGTCTCTATTGGTAATTATGACTTGTCTGATACACTGGGATATTTCCATAAAATACCTGTTTTCATAGCACTCCAATTATGCTGCTTGGTGTAGCAAATGAATGAATGCTGGGAAATATACAGTGCCACCCACCAGGGTTTATATAAATAGAAATGCTAATGTGGTAGTAAAAAGAAATCTATTGGCTTTCTTTCTATAAAGTCAAGAAAAAAATATTCTGTACCTTTAAGGTACTTGTTGCATCTATGCCGGATTCTTTTGCAATAGCAACTGCTGCATCCTCAAACCTTACAGGTTGCCTCTCTAGTTTTGTATAATATGATAACGTATTTACATTGCTTCCACTCAGATGTCCTCATCTGATTCTCACGATGTCCCTATCCAACTGAGACATGGGCTGTTACTAGCCCTGCCTTACAGGTGAGGATCTATGAGTCAACTGACCAGTGTCAAACAGCTCAAAGTGTCACGTGAACTTCAAGTCTTCTGAGCTCAGAGCCCAGGACTTTGCAACACACTGGGCTTCATTTGGGTTCTTGCAGGATTCTTCTTCTT
Source organism: Ellobius talpinus (assembly GCA_001685095.1). NCBI lineage: Eukaryota > Metazoa > Chordata > Mammalia > Rodentia > Cricetidae > Ellobius > Ellobius talpinus. Next base: position 4,316 of record LOJH01019358.1, on the reverse strand, counting down.
CCCAAGGGCTAGGTGGCCCTGGGGAGGGCATCTGGAAGCACCCATGGAAAGTCCTCAGTAGTTCACAGTGGTCTGTCCCAACATCTGGCAGCTGATGGTGGTCAGATAAAAATGGGGGCAGGGATTACAGCTTGAGGTTCTGGTGATGTTTAGACACAGAAGAGACTGTGACTTCTATTTGTTCTTCGTTACAGCTTGAGGTTCTGGTGATGTTTAGGCACAGAAGAGACTGTGACTTCTATTTGTTCTTCGTTACAGCTTGAGGTTCTGGTNTTGAGGTTCTGGTGATGTTTAGGCACAGAAGAGACTGTGACTTCTATTTGTTCTTCGTTACAGCTTGAGGTTCTGGTGATGTTTAGGCACAGAAGAGACTGTGACTTCTATTTGTTCTCCAGACATCTTTCCTCTGTGCTCCACAGTGAGATCAAAGCATCCCTCCACAGCAGGTAGTCAAAGTGGAAGATGAGCAAAGACAAGAGATGGTTATGAGCTCGATGCAGCCTTCACTCTTCTGTAAAGTAGCCTCCTGTAGTGTGAATTCTAATTGTCCTTAATAATAAAAACCCAGGGTCAGATATCAGGGTAAATGCTGAAATATCAGAGAAGCAAAGGAGTCAGCCACTAGAGAGACTTCTTACCTCTACTGAATCCTCAGATCTAAAGGGGGGGGCGAGATCCTGTCTCCACCCACCTTACATTCTTGTCTCCACCTCCCTAGTGTTGGGATTAAAGATGTGTGTCTCTCAAGTAATGGGATCAAAGACATGAGATCCCAAGTGCTGGGATCCAGGTGTGTGCCACCACTGCCTGTCCTCCATGGTTAACTAGTGACTAGCTCTGCCCTCTGATCTTCAGGCAAGCTTTGTTTGTTAAAGCACCAACAAAATATCACCAGTGCTTTCTCCTGGCCTGGTCCTTCCACTGTTTCTTATGTCTTCTCTAGACCTTTGTCCGTAGTCTGTGTGATGAACTTATGTAACCCACATTGAACATGCTTTCTGTTTCTTGGTGGGCCCCTTTCTGACCAGACTTTATCCCTAGAGGGCTTGGGAACTGAATAGCAATTCATGTCTGTATTTCGGCATATGATCAGGAAGTGGAAGTTACAGTAAAGTTCTAGAAGCAGGAAACTGATCCAGGCAAGGGACCTGCAGAGGAAAGTAGAGAAAATAGGAAGTAAATATGAACTGAGGGGATGGACCAGGATGCTGCTGAATAGCTCCTATGCTCCTCCAGGCACATGACTCCATAAAGATGCTATGAATTGGGGATGAGGGAGACAATAAGACCTGGAGAGGTTCAGGGCTGAAGGAGGGCCAGAGCCATGGACTGCATAGACGTTGGGATGACTGATGTCCCGCTGCCTGAGACTGACTAGCCATTGATTGGACCCTTCTTTATTTCCTCCTGCACACATGGTTTATGATCTTCATATTCCTGATTCCGACACATAGGAAGTAAACCAAAGGTACATGATAACCTGTAAAATCTCCATCACTATCCTGTACTTTTTACCCATTATAATTATGATTGATACATATCACCATGGTATCTGCTAATCACCCACTCACTCAATTTCTTGCAGTCAATCCCTGAAACAGGATCTGAGGATACTTCTTAGGGAGTTAAACCAATCCCCCCTTTATAGATATGATGGCTGCTATAACACCCTCTTGAGACAATGCACAATTAGACAATGTTCCTATGGCATTTTAGGTATAGATTCTGTGATGGCTGCTGCACAAAGCCCTGTGCATTAGGATCCATTTGCTGTCTTTTTCTCTTCCAAAATGATTATCATTTGTACTGAGTACCCACTTTGTACTTTTCAGGTGCTCTGAAACCTTATGCTGTGATAAGTATGAAAATGAGAGCTCACATAATGCTATCGCTAATGCAGCCTCCTTCAACAGTTAGGCAGCCAGCAACTTCTTAATATACAGGGAGTGGTTGCTGATAATAGACACAGTAACATGCCTGAAGGCATCTTGGCAGCATCTGCTGAGGGATGGAGGAAATATGAAGCTTCCAAAGAATTCCCCCTGAATCTTTGCATAGAAATGAATAGAGTTACCTAAATATGCACAGTATATGTACATAGAGAGAGAGACTCACACACAGATGCATACACACAGAGACAAACATATACACACATACATACATAGACACTCACACACAGAGACATACATTCACATGCATACATACACAGACATACACACACATCTAAGAAAATGCATAAAAGCAGACACAGGCATGCTATGGATTTGTGCATCAGGAATGTTTCCCAGGTGTGTCCCTCTGCCATCCTTTCATCAATGCTCTGCCTCTCAACATCACCAATTCTTATGATCTGCAGTCCTCTTGAAACACAGAGTTTTATGCCACTCACTAAATTCTTAAGAAAAAAAACAAAAGATTATACCTAATGTGTATTCACAGGCGCTGATTACAAAACACCTTTTTGAATTAAGTGCTTGTCTGAGTCAAGGTTACACAGCGGTGAACATTTTGTCTGCTTTCTAGAGGCCATAAATGTGTTTAAGTAATTGTGTATGCATGGGAGGAAAATAGCCCTGGGATTGGAATCCTGATTTGGAAAAACGGTGTGAAATGCAGTTTCCCTGGCTCCCTTTTCTGAAAGACCTGATAGAGGTCTGGTGGTAAAGGGGGAGGGCACAGAGATGTGATGGTGAGGGTGTGCACACAGAGATGTGATGGTGAGGGTGTGCACACAGAGATGTGATGGTGAGGGTGTACACACAGAGATGTGATGGTGAGGGTGTGCACACAGAGATGTGATGGTGAGGGTGTGCACACAGAGATGTGGTGGTGAGGGTGTGCACACAGAGATGTGATGGTGAGAGTGTGCACAGAGATGTGATGGTGAGGGTGTGCACAGAGAGATGTGATG
>LOJH01019357.1:0-17816 GCA_001685095.1 Ellobius talpinus | reverse complement strand
ACAGACAGAATATTGTATACATAATAAATAAATAAATATTTTTTAAAAAAATTTCCACCTCCCCTCCTCCCATTTTCCTCCCCCTCCCCCCTTAAAAACTTATTTTTAAGAGCTATTTATTTCATGTGTATTGAGTATTTGCCTGCATGGTTAATACATGCCTAGAGAGACCAGAAGAGGGTGTCAGGTGCCCTAGAACTGGAATTACAAATGATTGAGGGGTGGTAGGAACTAAACCCAGGTCCTCTGTGAAAGCAGTAAGTGCTCTTTATTTATTTATTTATTTTTTAAAGACAGGGTTTGTTTGCAGAGCCCTGGCTCTTCTGGAACTTACTCTGTAGACCAGGCTGGCCTCTAACTCAGAAAGCTCTACTTGCCTCTGCCTCCGGAGTGCTGGGATTAAAGGTGTGTGCCACCACCGCCTGGCAGCAGTAAGTACTCCTAACCGATGCTCACCTCTCCAACCCCACTACATTTATGTGCGCTTTACTCTGTCCGTGTGTGTGTGTGTAGAGAGAGATAACATACTACAGTCACTTTCCTCCTCCTCTGTTGGGGAGCCAGGGAACAAGCCCTTTTTTTTTTACCCACTGAGCCACCGCACAGGCCCCAAGGTTCTGGTTTTTAAGTATGTATTTTAAATCGGGCACAACAAAACACACCCATAATCCCAACACTTGGGAGGCAAGAGAAGGAGGATCAGACCTAGAAGGTCAAACCTGGGGAGTCCAGAACCAATGAGATGAGTCAGAAGACAAAGGCGCTCACTGCCCAGACTGATGACCCGAGTCTGATCTTTGGGTGCCACACAGCAGAAGCAGAGATGTGACTCCCCCTGGCTGTCCACTGAGCTGACTTTCATATGTACATGGTGGCATGTGAACGCACACATGAACTAATAAATAAAAATATGATTAAAAATCAGCGAACTTGAAGACAACCTGGGTCACATGAGACTCTGCCTGGAACACACACACACACACACACACACATTTAAATTAAATATTTATTTTTATCAGTGGACTCTTTTCAACAAAGTTCTGACTGCACCAAGGACAGGCAGGGGAGGGGAGTATCACTGGGGAGGCTGAAGCTCCAGGCTGTCCCACTCCTGCAAAGGCCTTGGGCACATGGAAAACCCCTCTCTACAGAATTCGTTGCTTCCCTGAAAGGTACAGATGCTGTCTTTGTTTTTCTGGGGTTTCCGGAACCTTCTACCTAGGGATAAAATCTGGTTCTATTATGTCCAACCTTACTCAGCAGCTGGCCCACCAGCCCCTTGAGTTAGTTCCTCAGGGAAGATCCAGTACCAATCTATCAATAAGGCAACAAGAGTCTGTGGCATCTTCCAGAGTCACAATTGGCAGATCAAGAAAAGGGCTCCAGGGTTCTGCCCCTGGGTGCCAAGATGGGCAGCTTGTGCCTGGTTCTCTCCTGGAGGCATAGTCTGGGCGCTTGGCTCAGCTCAGGTTTCCCTGGTTTGTCCCTGGGGTGATGGCACCTGCAGGTAGCCATGGTGCAAAGTCAGAGCAGGAAAGGAGGGCAGAGGAAGGAAGCGAAGCGGGGGAGCTGTTCTCCTACTGATAAGGCTGCTTGTCATGTGGGCTTTGGTCATCCTGGGCCAAGTCAAGCAGCAGGGCTGGGGAAGGAGGAGAGGCCTGGTCTCAGATCAGACCCAGTATAACCCAGGGCACAGGTGACCCAAGGTCCCAGAGGCCTGGGCACAAGCAGTGACATCAACACTACCCTGGAGTGACATCTGGTCTTCAGGCCATCCTCCTGGGTTCTCATGACACAGAATGAGAAGCTGTAAGAGGCCAGAGGACCCCTCCCTTCACTTGTTATCCCCCCACATCCCAACTGGTCTCATGCACCTCCCAGCTGTCTGGCTGGGAACAAACCCAAGTCAACAGTTCCTCGAACGGTGTTTCAGCCTAGACTGTTCCAGCCCAGGTCGCCAGGCTCTAGAGTTATTAATATTGGCAGAAGTAGGTCAGACAATTTGATCATCGGGGGTTATGATTCTACCCTGCTTCAGCAGTGAGCTGGTGCAGGTTGGGCTCAGGGTCGTGAAGACTGACTCCTGGCCTTTGAGATTCTGAACTAAGGACCCCAAGGGCCCAAGTAAGACTTGGGCCCAGGAACCTGAACACCTGCAAGCTTGGTGGCTGACAGGCTGGCAGCCGAGATGATAAATGGGAAGGGCTGTGGGAGGATGCTGGTAATTATAATGACATTTTACAAACAGTACCAGTGAGGAGTGCTTTCTGTTCCTGCTGGGACTGGACCTTGACATCCATCTGGACTTTTACACATTGCTTCAGCTCTACAAAGGTGCCCGACAGACACAGGACCCCAGGCTTCAGGGGGGGCCCTGTGCCTTGGAGGCTGACCACCTTACAGGACACGATTGCTACCTGCTTGGTGCTTGCAGTATTGGTGGCAGCTCTCTGTTGTGGCTAGTAACAGAGTTTGGGGTTCAGGAAGTCAGTATTAGAGAACAGGGCCATGGGCTGGTAGCCAGCAGGTGGCAATGAGTGCCAGACGTGACCAGGAGGCTAGTGGCCAGGACAACACTTGGAGAGGCCAAGAACAGAACTGTTTCTGATTCCAGACATGGGTGGTGCTGCCTGGCACCGGGTGAGTGCTGGAGTCAGTGGCTGCTCCCTGGCCACTGCCATTCTCAAATTGGTTCCTGGTCCTGAGTTCTCTTAGGGAGAGGAATTGTGGGGCATTTTCAGTAGCATCCTGCTTCCTTCAGAAGGTAGGAAAAGGAGAAAGATCTCTTCAAATACCCCTGCTGTCAGGAGGTCTACCATTCAGTGGGCCCTTTTCCTTAGATAGACACAGCTTGGTCTGAGTTAGTGGCTGCAAAGTGGCCCACAGGTGACCCTGGCAGAAGAGGTGGTGAGGCACAAATACCAAGCAGACAGCTGTCTCTGTGCCCAGGGGTCCCTTCTTCCTTCCAGCCTTGTTCCTTCCTCAGCTTTTTGCCTGGGACCCCCACTGTGTAGTCACAGAAGGGATGGTGCACAGTGCAAGCCTGTCAGTCCAAGGGAGGAAGATGCTGCTAGGGAACCATGCAGATACCTCTGGAGTCAGCCTCCTTGAGCCCACTGCTGGAGGCTGGTGGGCCCTGAAGGCTGACAGAAGACTTAATCTGTGCATCTCAGCATCTGGGTATCCAACACGAGCTGCAGGCCTTTGAAGGGGCAGTGCCAAGATGCAGATGAGGGAGCCAGGCCAAAGGCAGGGAAGGTGACAGAAGCTTCAGTATGCATGCCAGGTCTTGCAGGCTGTGTGGAGCCAGGACATCATCAGGAGTGATATGGTCATGGGGAAATTTGGGCGATATCAGGATGTGGGAGTAAGGCCTGGGCTGAGACCCTCATTGTCCCCATTTTGGTTCAGGTACTTATCTCTCATCCATGTTCACCAGAAAGATGAGAACAATTAGTTAAGGTACTAGAGCATGAATACCCAAAAGCCCCCAGGTCTGACCCTTGGGGCACCTCACTGGGGCACCTCACCCAATGACAGCTCACCCAAAGTCTGAGCTACCACAGCCAATCCTGTCCTTCCTAGGGACTTTGTTTAGACCAATTCAGATGAGAGGGAAGGGCAGGGTGGGCAAGGTGTGGCACCAGAGACTCCTTTCCATAAACAAAACTGTAGCTTTGGGCTTTTGGCAGGGTTGCCTGGCTGAGTAAGCTTTACCCAGCTGCCTCCTTCCCCTGACAGGCCTATGTCCTGGGCCTTTATTTCCTGCCCAACTGGCTACGGAAGTGACAGGAGGCCTGGGCCCTGTTCTTCGGGAACATCCTATGGCTGGAGTTTGGGGAAACGATATCCCGCTTCCCCCATTTCCCATATGGTTTCTCCTTTGCCTTACACAGGGCCCTCCAGAGCCCAGCTAGGGAGGGCACTAAGGATGGCTGAGATGCTGTGGGAGGACATGTAGAACAGGCAGGAGCTTTTATTCTTGGTGACTTTTTTTTTCTCTGTCCAAGACTACTGTGTACAGCCAGTGTGATAATTACAGCCTGGGGATCTGGCCTACATATCCTTCCCTGGCTGTGCCTGCTTGTCCCTCCTCACCTTCAGGCCTCTGTCACACTCCCTCAGGCTGGAATCTCCTCACCTCTTATCCCAGCTGCTCCAGCCAGAAGCCTTGTCCTCACCGGTCACACTCCGGCCTTCCCCATTTCCTCAAGAGCAGTGCTCCTGCCTGTCATCTGTGGTTTCGGTGTCTAGAATAGGACTTGACATCAGTGTCAGGTAATCTTTGTTGACAGGACAAATAACGCTGGGATGGAGCTGGCTGTGACCAGACACCGTGTGAAGTGCTTTCTGGGAGCCAGCTCTTGCTCCACACAACTGTCCTGTGAGCCCGGTGTCTGCGCCCTTCTCACGATGTAGATGAGGATGCCAAGGCACAGGGAGGTTAAGTGACATGCCCAAGGTTACCCAGTCAGTGCCTAGGAAGCCAGACTTGAGCGTGAGGCAGCTGGAGTCCACACCGACACTAATAACTGGTTTTCTATGCTGCTTCTGGGGTTGATCCCAACTGACGGACACAGTCCTTTATTGGAGGTGGACACCCATGTCATTTTGAGGCGAGACACCTGCTAGACTGGGCAGCTCAATCCAGTTGATGCGCGTTTTCCAAGGGTGGCTTCTCAACCTTGTCCATGTTCCTGAATTTAAACCGACCACACTTGAAGACCGGGTTTGGCCTAGAGTAATGTTCATTACCCCTAATCCTAGCACTCTGGAGGTGGAGGCAGGAGAATTATGAGTTCAAGGGCTACATGAAACCTGTCTCAAAAAGGTCAAAATCCTAAGAAGCCCCAGATACATTACCCATAATTCCCAGCACCAGGGAAACACAGGCAGGAAGCTGACTATTGCAAATTGAAAGCCAGCCTGATTTATATAGTGAGTTTCATGGCAGCCAGGGCTATATTGTGACTCTATCTCATAAAACCCAACCAAACCAAACCCTCATGGTCATGTCAAACACAGTGATTTGGTTCCAGTGACTGTCTGCCCAATGATCATTTTGCTAGGCTTCCAAACAGGCAAACACACAATTCCCAGAAGCCCCTTGACATCTTCTGGCAAGTCTGTTTCCAGTTCTGGGAAATGGGCTGACTCCCACTTACAGTGTGAGGCCTGAGAGGGAATTCTGAGCAGGTCCTGAACCAGTGTCAAATGTCGGTACTCCGCACACCTGCCCCAGACAGCCAGGTGACGTGATTGTCTGGCAGAGATTAGGCCAGGTGCCTGTTCCTTGTCCCTCGGAGCCCCTGTCCCGGACCTGAGCAGGGCGGATCTAGGAGATAGCGGGCAGGTCCCTGAGGCCCAGAAGGGCTTTTCTTGCCACCTGACAGGGGGAGGAGCAAACGGCTAAAAGCCTCTTTTTTGCTGCAGATGGATGGTGTCCCACCCCTTCTGGCTCGCTGAGCTGTTTAGTAAGGGAGGGTGGGGGGTAGGAAGCTGGCTATCCCTTCTGCCAAGTGCAGCTAACAAGTGGCAGCTTGTAGGCCGGGGCAGGCTGCGGTGACCCTGCTCGGGGACAGCCAATGAGCTCCCGGGCTGCGGTGGCACCACCAGGCAGCCTGCTTGCCTTTGGCTGACATGTAAGCGGGAGGGGCCTGGGCCCNCCCGCCACTCAGGGCTGGCAGCCCTGTCTCCGGGAGGCCAGGCAGCCCTGTCTCCGGGAGGCCAGGCAGATCTGCGGCTCACTCACCCTTGGAGCCTGAGGCTGCCTCAGTGTTAGCTTTTCCCACCTCCCAGGGAGAGGAGACTGTGGGAGAGAAGATGGTGGACCAGAGATGGCAAGACTCACTTGGGAATTTCCCGCATGTCCCAGATCAGGAGTGGACTCCAAGCCCAGTCCAGTGACAGGAAAAAAAGGTGTAAAGGGGTGATGGGCAGGTCCCCATCTAGGATTGATGCCTGGGACACCATGTTCTTCAGCCCCACAGTCATCTGGGCTCCATATCCTTTGTCTGCAGCTCCCGAGGAGCAGGCTGGACGGTGTCCATAGCAACTGGTGGGAGCTCTAGGCCCCATTCTCCTGCTCAATGCATACCCACCACTGCCAATGACATAATAAACATATATTTATAGATGTACAATATCAGAACTCTAATTCAAGAAATACAGCTTCTCAGGGATCCTTTAGGGTCTGTGTTCTTATTGCACATGGCTCAGCCCCTCTAGGGACAGGTACCAAGACCAGACAGTTGGGGTGGTGGAGGCAGAGCACCAGGACCACTGTGGGTGGAGTACTCTGGTCTGCACCCAGTTCTCATCATCTCTCCGGGCCAGGGTGGCCACTTCATTGCAGGGTGGGACCTTGTTTTAAAAAGAAACCAGATTTGACATTCCTAACCAAACTTCCTTTACCAGCAAGAATCCTATTTGTTAGGGGTTGAATTAAAGAGAGAGACCCTGGGGGGACAGACGCCACCTCTGGGCTGGCAGCTTGGGGAAGTAAGGCTTTGGAAGACGGCAGGTGCAAGCCACATCCACCGCCACAGGAAAACTGAGAAATGGCGGTTCCCAAAGGCCCATTATAACCATGGGAGTAGACTAAACTCCCTCCTGCCCCTGGCAGCAATGGTTGTTTTGAGAAAATTCCGCATCTGAAGGGGAAAGCCATTCTGGTTGTCGTGGATTCTTCATCCAGTGACTAAAGGTCTGGTAGAGTCCACTGTGGAAGTAAAAACAGGCGCCCACAGGCAACGGGCTCTTCACAAGCTCGGCTGCACCTGGGTCCTGGCTCAACTCCCGGATGAAGAGCCTTCTGGAGTTCTTGGTGCAAAACTTAGAGAAAACCTGTTGGCAATGGTGGAGCTGTGCCCATGGCACCTGTAAGGCAAACCCACCTGGGGACTTGGGTGGGGAAGAAGTATGGGTAGGGGGACTGGCTGCAGGGCTCCTGGGCACTAGGCCGAGAGTCCACCTGAGGCTGGTCCAGGAGTAGGCAGCCGTGAGGAGCTGGCCTCGCACCAGTAGACCATCTGGGGTCTCTGCCATGGCCCAATACTGACCACCTATCTATCTCCAGGGGCACCTTTCTCTGCCCTCAGCCTGCTCCCCTTATCTTAACCTTAAGCCTGGTGACCTTTGGAAGTTTCCTATGGATTTATACCACCATGATTACTGCTGCCATCAAAGCCAGGCTGGGGCTAAGGGTGACTGATGCTAAGAGCATCTGACTTGACTTTCCATGTGCGGTAGGCTACGGCTACTGTCTAACTTTTGAAAGCCAGGCTGCCTTCTTACTTAAACAGACCTCATTTTCTAAAATATGGAAGAAATCAATTAGACATCTTAACCCAATCCCTGCAGTTAAAAAAGGCTTTATATATATATCTTTATATATGTCTATTTACATATAAATAGATATATATACATACGTATGCATTTCTAAATTACATTCTCTGGAATTCTCTCCTCTCTATTCCTTGGCCCATGCCTCTGCCTGGCTTCTCCTGTAAGGTGACTGGTGCTGGCTCCTGGGAGGGGGAGGAGACAGTGGGGAGTCCCCTCCCCCAGTCCTTCCCCACAGACATTTGCTGCAAGTTTTACATTCTACTTTCGTTGCCATGGTTTCTGTATCCTAGGAGCTGGCGATGTGGAGCTTCTTGCCAGCCTGGGAGGGGAGGAAGCAGCCCTGCAGCAGGCTTTCTTTCTTTCTGTCAGTCCTAAGAGCTTTCTGCAGTCACTGCTGAGAGGGCAGGTGGGCGGTGTTGGGCCTCTAGTTCCACTTTTTTTTTTTCCTGTGTCTTTCCTTAAATATATAGTCCATCACCTTGGCTCAGTGTGTGTCACCAAAAATTCTCCAGGGATTTCATAGTCTGGGGAAAAGAGGGCGACAGTTAGGTGAGCAGCTGCAGCAGGCACCTCCAGCTCAGCCCCACATGTGAGCAGCTGGCCCTGCCCAAGCCCTGTGCGGTGTGATGAGCTGCCCCAGAGCTGACCACTGGCTAGCGAGTGGCCTTGGAGCAGTCTGCAGCTGGCTCTGTGTCAGGGGACACAGACAGAGGAGGGGATAGGCAGGGCACCTATGCAAAGAACTGGCTCTGCCCACACTCTGCTGGGCTTGAGCCAGGCTACCCACTCTGGGTACTGGGAACTGAGCCCATAGCCTACTTGCTGGAGAAGGGGTGGAGGGGGTGGGGTGCCTGTTAATAGCAACTTTCACTTTTCCCCACCTCTCCTGTGCTCAGTGGCTGCTTTTGACCCTGAATTTGTGACCTTTTGTTCCCTTCTTCTAGACCACAGGAGAGATGCTGGGTGAGGCCGGATGCTCATGGCTCCTAGGCTCCCAGGTGCAGAGCACTGGAGTGAGGGCCTCAGATACCCCCAGAGAGGGAGTGTTCAGGGGCCCACAGCCCTCTCCTGCCTGCGGATGGGATGGTTCATCTTGCTCCATTTCCTCCTGCCTGCAAGGAGAGGGAGATGGGCTCCCAGCCACTAACTCCCATGGATTTCCTTGTTTTCAGTGACCCAGTACTATGTGTCGGCACAGGCAATAAAAGCTAGGCTTGGGAAAGGGATGAGGTGTCTTGATTACTGGAGTAGGTAAAGGAACCACAAGGGCCTCTGCCTTTTGGGTACCCCTGTCCTGGAACTGTGAGGAGGATTAAGGCAGAACAGGGTCCATTGGGCAGGGTGACTGGAGGGCTGCCACAGGCCCCAGTTTTCCAAGGTGCCCAGAGCCTTCTCTGGAGGAGGCTGGAGGTGTCAGGATGTGAAGAGTCTCTGCAATCATTACCAGGCTTCCTCCCTCCCTCCCTCCTCCCTTCCTCTGCTCATGACCAAGGCCAAGGCTGCCAGGAATTGCAGCGAAGAAGCAGTCCTGGCTCATACTTGGACCTGGGTGCTGTGCTGGCCCAGAACTATCCATGCAGGGAGGCCTGCACCTCTGACAGTCGACTGCAGCTCGGGGTGCCCATCTTCTGTGCTCTGTGGTACATGTCTGTGTCACCAAAGTAGCGGGCCCGGTACAGCAAGCCTTCCTCTGCAAAGAAACAGGACAAGGTCAGGGCTCCAAGACCTCCTGGGGTTTACCTGCTTGAGCCCATGGTGAAACAGAAAGACAGGACCAGGAGCTGGGGCAGCGCCGGCCTCCTAGCAGGTCAGAACCTGAAGAAGAGACTGAGCTCCCCCTTGGGAAGAGAGGTGACAGAGGCACTCTCCCACAGAACACGAGGAGGCTGGCCAAGGGGAGAGCCTACGGTCCTTGTCGCAGTCCTAGCGTCCCACAGACAGACCAGGGACATACAAGACCAGTGCATGCCAAGGGTTTCCAATATGTCTCTTACACACTCACCTCTAGCAACTACAACAACAAGCACCAGTGACCCATGACGACCTCAATGAAGTCATCAATTGGCCCTGGCCAGGGGAACCCAGGAGTGGAGTTCAAGTCTTGGCAGTAAGGTGGCTGGCACAGGACAATGCCAGGTGCTGGGGAGCACTTGAGCAGGGTTTTCCTATTCTCAAGCACGGTTCCTGGATCCCCTTTCCAGCTATCACCAGCGCTGCTACTCCCCCCCATGCTTGAGAACACAGACGAGTATCCACAGGCACACACTTGCACACACATTAGTGCATACACATGCGTGTACATACACACATACACATATATGCACATACACGCAGACATGTACACATGCACGAAGACATGCATACACATACAAACACACACATGCACACGCACTCACTTTGCTGCTTTTCCTTCCAGCAGTTGTTTCGGAGGTTGGCGATATAATCATCTTCCACATTCCGTTCCACGGTTTTGAGGCTGGAGCCCGTGTATTCTTTGGAAAAGGTGTCTGCCACATAGTACGTGACGCTCAGATGGTCAGTGACTCGCTTGTGGACATGGCCCACCGACCTGACCAGAAACACAGCAGGCACAAAGTGGGCAGTGGAAGGGTGATGGCCCGGTGGTAGGAGGTGCCACACAGGCCACAGGAACAGCTGGCTCCCCAAAATGAAGGTCTGCAGCGAAGGCAGAGTACCCTCTGCTGCATGAATAGTCCAGCCAATGGCAACCCCCACCTTTAGGTGCTCTGCTGAGAACTGGGGCATGTGGGAGAAGCCCCGAGGAGAGGTCTGGGAAGCTGCTCTTGGCAAGGGTGTGGGCTCTGCTTTCCCTGTCTCTAAGCTCAGGGATGTCCAGGGCTGCCTGGAGTTCTGGGCCTCAGGTCGAAATGAGAGCACAGAGCTGTGTCTCTGTCTCTAAATGGTGTGTGTGAGCATGGGTTAGGAGCTCATATTCAGCTTCACAAGAGAAACTAAAAAGGAACAAAATGTCAGAAGAAGCTGTAGCCACAGGATCTGTGGGCAGCAAGAGAAGTCTTGACACCCTCCAGGAGCCACTGCTCCAGGGAGGTCAGCCCCAGCATGCCACATTCTTTATTTGTCTCTAGCTGCTGGAGAAGGGTTGCATTTGGCTCCAGGCAAGCTGTATTGCTGAAGGAGCAGAGGCCAACTCTGCCCCCGATGGCTGAGGGAGCCTGCCCGGGCCTCGGCAGTGGGCAGGCCAACAGATCAGAACTAAGGGCTTGCGGCAGCAGAAGCTGAGAACCCACTGTTCCAGGCACTAGGAAAAAACAGGCATTGACACCTTTGAGGGTCAGCTCACTCACTCAAGTTAATCACTGGATGTTGAGAGCGCATAGCCACTCAACAGACATTGCTGAGCACTTCCAATGAGCTAGACACATGTTACCCATTAATTCCTCCAAGTAGATGGATGCTATTATTTCCATTTTACAGATGAGGGAACCAAGGTTACAAGACTCACCTGGGGTCACAGCTCTCAATGCAGAACCAGGATGTAAGCCACCCCCTCTGAAGGACTAAACCCCTGTTCTTTCTTAGGGCTGCAGACAGACTGTAAGGAGGCCCTCTCAGGGTCAGCAAAGGTGGGGACCGTGGTGGGAAGTCACGTTTATAAAATCACGTAGGACAGTGTGTCGCGTCGAGGAGGGGCCCGGAACTTCTTTGGTGTTTTCTGAGGGGTCACAAGCCTCAAAAGTCTAAGGGGCTCGGCTCAGACAGTGTGCTTCTCGACCTAAGCCAGCTTTCTCTGCTCTGCGTGGATCCCCACTAGATCACGGTGGGAAGGTAGAGCTCTGGTGGGGACTGAGTTCCCCTACGGTGCTGGGCTGGCTCAGGGACGTGTACTCACGGTCTCGGGCTCAGGCTGTATGGTGGGCTGGATACCATGAGCTGGCTGAGCGCTGACACGAGGATGAGAATGAGGATAGGCATCAGCTGGACAAACACTCCTAGCCCGCCCTGGAGGAAGGACGGCTGACGTCAGAGCTCCCCGCATAATGGCACCTGTGATGCCCTCCCTTCCTTCCCTCCCAAAGTCCTCTCCCAGGACAGAAGATCCTCCGCATGGCAGCTTTTCCAGAAAAAGATAAAGCAAGCAGTGGCGAGCACATGGTGTGTGGAGATAGTCAAGAAAAAACCACCACCAGTGAGTGTAAGTGGCTGGAAGGGAGGCAGGCCGGAGAGACGGACCTTCACAGTCCATATCTTTTTTGAATTGTGAGCCACACAAATATACCACCCATAGAAAAGCAGCTAATTAAAGGGTTGAGATGCAGTCTGTGGTATGGAGCTTTTCTAGCACGAACAAGGCCTTGGGTTTGATTTGTAGAACAAAAACAAGACAACTAAAATTACATTCATTATATAAAAATTGTGATTTTAAAACCTCTTCTGTATGTTAGATATAAAGACATGCCTATAATCCTAACACTCGGGATGCAGAGACAGGAGAATGGCTGAAAGTTGGCATCCCAGACCAGCCATGGTTACATAGCAAAATTCTGTCTCAACCAAAAGCAGAGCTGAGCATGGTGGCATTCAGCAGAGGCAGGCGGATCTCTGAGTTCCAGACGAGCAGCCTACATAGCAAGTTATAGGCCAGCCAGAGTGACATGACATACTGAGGCTCTGTCTCAGAAAACAAAACTAAAACCAAACCAAAAACAAGCCCACCCCCAAAGAAACAGATATGCTAGGCTTGGTGCCTCAGACTTAACCCCAGGTTTTGGAAGGTGGAGGTGGGGATATCAAGAGTTCAAGGTCATTTTCAACTGGGGGGGAGGCGAGGGGGAATGGGAGGAGGGATGGAGAGAGAGAGAAAGGTGAGGGAGAANGGGGGGGAGAGCACACAAGCGTGTGTCCCTCTGTTTAACGCCATTCACTTGCTGATGGCAGTGTTTGGGTCTCAGCCAGCTGCCTGAGTTGATCTGTGGCATGCCAAATGTGTCTGAAACACTGCCTAGTTATAAAGCTTCTACTCACTTTCTAGAAGGCTGAGCACCAGCGCAGGCCTTTTGGTTCTCTCAGGACGTTTGCTCAGAAAATGTTACCTCGGCCTTAAGAACGGACTCACAAAAATTCCGTCCTATTCGCCCCAATAGAAGCCAAGCTATTATGCAACAGGAGTGTGGCTCCCTCTGGTGTCCCTTGGCAGAATGGCACTGGGATGGCAGAAAGATGGCTCCTTGGCTTCAGAGTGTATTAAGAGGATGAAGAATCCCTTCTATAGGGCTACCCCCCTGGTGTGCCACTCACATCACCCTGGTTCTCCCTCCGGTCCTGCCTCTGCTGGTAGGTGTATCGCATTCGGCCATTGCTGTAGACGTGGACGTTACCTGCAAGGTGGAAGTCCTGAGTCAGGGGCTACCACTTCTAGACCCCACCGTCACCCCCAGAGCAAGCTAGCGGCTTGTGGACTTACTGGAAGGAAAGCCACCACCAAAGAACATATTAAAGAGGTCTTCAGGGGAGATGTCGGCTTCAAAGCCTCGGTGGAAGTCCCCGTGGCCGTGGCCGTGTCGAGCAGCCTGGCTCTTGTCGTCACCAAACTGGTCATACTGTTTCTTTTTCTCTGGGTTGCTGAGTACGGCATATGCCGTGCCGATGGCTGGAAGGGGTGAAAAGATCAGGCCTTAGACAGCTGGGGCCCTGATATAGCCAAGAACTTGCTTCCTCTAGGTCTTGGGGAGGGGGGGACTTAGGGGCAGAGACAATTAGACCGTTGAGCAAGCATTGGGGAGCAGGTGATCAGGAGCACCCCTAAGCAAGTCTGTAGTCTGGGCTGTGAGGAGCACTAACACTCAAGCTCCCTTTATCATTCATTCATTCATTCATGGTCCCTGCTACATCACCTAGACTTCCAGAATGGTCCAGGAACTTCTTAAGTAGCCCAGGTTGCCCCCCCAACTCTTTACTCTCTTGTCTCTGTATTGGGGTTGTAGGCATGACCTACACACCTGTTCCAGGTGTGTCCGGCTCAAGTACTTTCACACTACACATTCTCACCTGTGGGGTGCCAGAGACAGGGTAATACAATCCTGCATGTGACCCAAAATAGCAGACACATGAGGCCCTCTGTTGTAAACAGAGGAGCAGCAGGCGCTGCTGGGAAGGGAAAACCCTCTGCTTTCTCGTGGAGACTCCTGTGTGGTAATGTGGCCAGGATGAGGCTGCTCTCCCCAAGGCCCAGGCCTCAGCTGCTGTTTTCTGCTTGGCACTGGGGCCTCCTTGCCAGCGCTCCCAGGGCAGAAGGTCATCGCCTCCCAGAGCCTGCTTCCCCTCCGCTCGCCCAACTCACAGCAGTGGGCTACAGACTCGTTTCGGAGCTTGCAGCCCTACGCGGGAGGACGGAATCCTCCTTTCCCATCTGACAAGGCAGAATCACTGTCGCAGGCTTCCTACTCGACTACAGCTCTGACCCAGTATTACACAATAAGGCTCAGTCACCACACTATTCCCCGAAGGGGACAGTACCCAGGGACCAAGAAAATGCAAGGCCGTTGCAACACAGGGCTGGCACAGAGGCATGGAGGCAATGCACACGAGCGCCGGAGACGGGCAAAGATGAAACTCCAGGTGCATAAAGGATGGCTTACGGCTTTGGACAGAGGTGACACACCCATTCCAAAGACCAATGGGCTCTGGGGTCAGAAGACGCTCTGTCCCCAGTGCAAGCCCAGGACAGGTTGTGGGAAGTGACACAGACAAGTGTCCTGAAGAAGTCCTCCATTACGGGGTGCCCTGCGCCTCAGAACAGGGAAGCTGCTGCTAGAAGTGTGGGTCAGGAGTCTGCTCCTGCCTCCGGTGCAGTGTGACTCTGGAGAAGCCACCAGAGTTCTTCCTGGCTCCTCCACTGGAACCCAGAAAATGAAGGGGAGGCAGGGTTGGCACTGTGTGAGACTCTGCAGCCTATGTGGCTAGAGGTGGCTACCGGAACCTTCTAAGGGAACAGTTCTGGGATTGTAATTACACCTGAGACTACTTTCTTCTCCCCTCCACCCCCCATTGTCTTGGGAAAGCTGCCTTGGTCCTGTATTATCAGACAGGAGATAAAAACACCAGAATGCCTGGGCATGGTGGCACACCTTTAATCCCAGCACTTCGGAGGCTGAGGCAGAGGGATCGCTGCGAGTGCCAGGCTAGCCCAATCTACATAGGAAGACAAACAAGCAAACTAACAACCAAAACCTCAAATACCCCAGGGCTGGCTAACCTTTGAAGGCTTCGGTGGCACCAGGCGCATGGTTCTTGTCTGGATGGAATTTGAGGGCCAGCTTGCGGTAGGCCTTCTTCAGGTCCTCGTCTGAGGCACTTCTGTTCACCCCTAGGATCTCGTAGTAATCTTTACACTGCTTGACCCTACAATAGGGAGAAGAGTGTGACAGGGAGCCTGAGGTGAGGTGTGGGAACAAGCAGTGTGTGGCACACAGCTCAGGGCAGGTGTGGGGGACCAGAGCCGGGTCAGCTGTCTGACTCTAGGGGCAAGGGAGCCACAGGGAGTTCCTTGGCGTGGGGAACTGGTCAGGGCCTGCTGGAAACACTTAGGACTTGATAAGGGCAGCTGCTGTCTTTGGCTAGGTGAGCATCCATTGCCTCCAGTGGCTCCCTTGCTGGAAGCTGCTTTGGAAGGACCATGAATGTCCATCAGCCAAGGGCAGACACGTCTTGCTGACAGCAATGGCAGGCGTCTGCTCATCCCAGGCACAGGACCCTGAGGAAATGCTGCTGCTTCTGTTGCAACATGCCTCCTCCCTGGGTCTTTGGGGGGGCCACACCCTCATTGGGGGCCACACCCTCATTGGCATTCTCTAGGAGTCTGCTTCTGTTAGCTACAGCTGGTGGATACACATGGTTTAACTGCCTGGATTGGACAAACCATTTGGTCACACTCACACTCAGTTTGCCTGTCAGAAGGTGTGAACTTGACCTCAGAAGGTTTCTGAGGTTAGCTGGTGGGAGGAGGAGGGTCGGGAGGGCCTAGTCCTGAGCGGTCCTGGTTGGTGGTGTCAGGCCCAGGAAAGCGTCACTCTGCAGGGCTGCCCGCCTTGGTGGCATAGCTCTGCCTTTGCCTCCTGCCCACAGGCTCTGGTCTAAAAAGGCCTTTGTTGGGGTTGGGGGTGGGGGTAGAATCTGGAGGGCAAGATGGCGATGTCTTTGTGTGACACACAGAACTGTGGGAGGCCTAGGGCTGGTAGCCAAAGGCAGAGGAAGGCATCGGTCAGCCACGTCTCCAGTCTGGACTGTCAGCAGCTGTGGTGGTGGGTGTGTGGTAAGGTAGGAAATGTAGCCGGACCTCCTCCATCTTCCAAGACTCTTCCAGGTCACAGGATGAAGGGAGGAAGGCTTCCCTGGCCCTCCCCAGTCCCCTACCCCATGGCCTCTACCTTTTCACAGCTGCCACTTGCTCTGAGGTGTAGCCCTTGGCGCTCTCTCCTCCTCCGGCCTCGCCGTTGGCTGAGGGGATTTCGGTCCCGCCTGCCTTCCTGTGGGTGGTGTGGGATGTGTCTGTGGGTTGGGATTGATCACTGGCAGACTGTGACTTCTGATTGAGGGACTCAATCAGATCTGAGAAGGAAAAAGAAGCCACTGAGGGGTCACTTGGCAGGTCTGTCCTGCTGAGCCCGACCCCCCCCCTCCGTCCCACTCACCACTCTTCTGCAAACCACTGCTCTCCTGATGTGGACCTGTTCTTTTAGGGGCCCCGGTTCTCCAGAATAGGAATATTACAGATTTTAAAATATTTGCAATATCATATTTATTAACAGATCCATGTGATTCATATAAATGAAGTAATCACCTTCCTTATTTTCAGATATTTTGCTTACATATGCATTTATTTTCTTTCTTAATAAGTTAAACAAACAAACAAATAACAGAAACCAACAAAAAAAGAGGAGCGGGTGTGGTGTGTACACCTTTAATTCCAACACTGAGGCAAAGGAAGGAGCAAGGGGGTCTCCCTGAGTTTAAGGCTAGGCTGGTGAAGTGGTGAATTCTAGGCCAGCCAGGCCCACAGTAAGACTCCACTAAAACAAACAAACATCAATCCAAAGAAACCCCACAATCACACCCTATAACCGTGAGACTGGCTCAGCAGGAAAATGAGCCCACAGCCAACCCTAAGGACCTGAACTAGATCCCCAGAGCCCAGAAGGGAGGAGGACCAACTCCTGCAGGCTGGCCTCTCATTTCCTTACCAAATCCCATACACACACAGAGAGAAAGAATGAGTGAGAGACAGCCAGCCAGCCAGAGAGGAGGGAGAGGAGAGCAAGCGCAGTGGGGCGTGGGAGCACATGCTCTGAGTTCCAGGCCAGCTAGGGATACACAGTAAAACCCTGTCTGAAACAAACAAATAAATAAAATAAAATTAAATAAAAGAACATTCAAAAATGACTAATGAACTCAGCAGTATTTGATCTAGAACTCAGTCACTTTTACTGTTTTGTTGTTGTTTGTTTTAAGACAAGATCTTGCTATGTAGTCCAGGCTGGTCTCAAATTTCACCACCCTCCTGCCACAGCTTCCCAAGTGCTGCTGCGCCAACTTGATGCCACACTGGTATTTCAATGTGCTTGTTTGTTTTACTAGGCTTTTTGTTCTTCTCCTGCTGGAACTGGGATCCGCACGCCCCTCCCTCTCTCAGTACTGCACCACACTCTCTAGGGCTACTTCCTGCTGTGTTTTCTCTTTTATGCAGTTCTTTAAAATGCTTTAATAGTGCCGGGCAGTGGTGGTGCACAACTTTAATCCCAGCACTCGGGAGGCAGAGGCAGGCGGATCTCTGTGAGTTCGAGGCCAGCCTGGTCTACAGAGAGAGTCCTAGGACAGCCAGGGCTGTTACACAGAGAAACCCTGTCGAGAAAAACAAAACAAACAAACAAACAAACAAAAAACAAAAGAAAAGAATATTAAATCTGAGGCCGGGCAGTGGTGGCTTACGCTTTTAATCCCAGTACTTGGGAGGCAGATCTCTGAGTTTGAGGCCAGCCTAGTCTAGTCTACAGAGTGAGTTCCAGGACAGTCAGGGCTACCCGGAGAAAAAAACTAAACCAGACCAAACCAAAACAACAACAACGAAACAAAACAAAAAACCCCTACTTTAATAGTAAATGAATATTATTTGTGCAAAGCTAACACTAGGTCCAAGCTAATTGTTTCCTAGTCCAAATGTTTGCTTATTTACACAGGGCAACAGAATTATAAGCTGTTCAATATTCCTAGTTTAGATTTAATAGTAGTAATTCCTTTTAGCTGAAAACAGTAGTTTTTCCGTTATTATGGTAAAATAGAAAATTCACCATCTTAACCCTTTGTGTATAGGCCGAGGTCACCCAGGGACGCCTTCTGCAGTTCCTCTCCACACCATTTTTGAGATAGGATTTCTCACTGAGCCTGGGGCTTTCTGACTTGGCTAACTGGTTGGCCAGAGGACCCCACCCCACCCC
>LOJH01019356.1:0-18814 GCA_001685095.1 Ellobius talpinus | reverse complement strand
TCGGTTCCTTCTGTTGATATGACTTTAGCTTGTATCAAGTTGACATAAAACTAGCCAGCACACATCATATCTTTAACAAGTTTAGTCATATGAAATGTCTTATGTGCATTCACACTTTTTTGCATACCAGAGAAATTAAATTTCCTATAAGAATTGATATGAATGGATTTGTAGAGTGTTTCTAACTCATCTGAAAATTTTCTATACAATTGTTAACTGCACGGGTTAAACTAAGATGTAGTTACTTCAAATAGATGAAAAAGTTCAATAATTTGAATTCCAATATTTTAAATAAAAATATATTTATAATTGAAAATACATTTTTATACAAGTACACCCAAGCCCAAACTATCTTCTGAGTCTATCTCTCACTTTTCTTCATCCTATCCCTCTATAGACTCTGCACTGCTTTCCCATAATTCTTAAGCCCCCAGCCCCCACCCAGCTTTTGCTCTTTGTTATATACATAGACACACACATATTTTGCCTCACACATGCTAGTAAATGCTATACCATCAAATTGCCTCCACAGCTGTTTTTTAATAGCAATACCAAATTCTACGTCACATGCCAGAGATAAGAGTAGGTGCCTTCCAAGAGTCCAACACTACCTTTCTACCGCACCTACCATATTTTGCCTGATGCTATATAAACTTAAGGATCAATGAAGTACAATGGTCTTAAGTAAAGGTTTAAGTCATACAATCTGAGTTCAAAATCACCATCTTTTGACTACAAAGCACTGTCCTTTAACCTTTCTTGGATTTGAGTCCATTAATTTTAACGGAATTGTTCTAACAACCTAAAGTTATTCTTCTACTTTGCTTTTTCCAGATGTGATAAAAAAACAAAAAAAACACCTTGGCCAAAGGTGACTCGGGAGAGGAAAGTGACTATTTTACCTTACAGTCTACAGTCCACAATGAAGGAGAGTCAGGGGAGGAATTCAAGGGTGGAACCTGGAAGTAAGAACTGAGGCTGAGATGATAGAGAAATGCTGATTACCGGATTGTTCTCCATGACTTGCTGAACTTCCTCTTTTATACAACCCAGGACTAGCTGCCCAGGAGCTACCCTGCTCCTAGTGGGCTGGGACCCAAATTAATCAGAAAATGATCCCACAGACTTGCATACAGGCCAATCTTACAGAATCATTTCCTCAACCTGAAGTTTCCTCTTCCCAGATGACCCCCAATTATATTAAGTTATCCAAAATTAACTAGCAGTTATAGATTATATAATATATACAGTATACTATATGTGTGTATGTGTCTGTATTTGTCTATTTCTTTCAAAACCCAGTAAGTAATAAATGTGACTAAATGACAATATCTAACATTATCATTATCTGTAGTAAAAAAGAGCTTCCATTCAACAAGGTGACTCAGGAAGTTGATTAATTTTCAAATTACTTTTTTATCAGAAGTAAATAGTATTATTGTATTGGTATTATTTATTGTATAGAAAATCAACTCCAAACTTAGTGACTTTAAAAATCTTACTTCCTAATTCCTACAGATTATCAATACAGGTATGGTACATGGCATCCCATCACTTGGGAGACTGCATTTCACAAGGCTAAGAACAGATGAGAATCAAATGGAAAGATAAACTTCCAACTGCATGCTTTGCTGGCTTCTACTTCTTACAAGCTGTTCATCTGGGGACTTTCGTTCCTTTTTGGCTGTTTGCCATGGGTGACTTTCCATTATCTTGACATGCTGATCTCTTTATAGGACAATTTATCACACTGCAGCTTCCTTTGTCAAGCCAAAATAAAGCCATAGCTGTTTAGTACCTAAGCGGGGATGAAAATCTAACATTCTTCTCCCATTCGCTGGAAAAGTGTGAGTCAAACTCTCATTTAAAGGAATGAGATTGCACAAGGCTTTAACTGTTGTGGCAAGAAGGTTATCAAGAGTCCTCTTTGAATACCTCCAAAACCTCATAAACTTACTCCAGAAATTAATGGGATTAATGTATCAAAACATTAAGAGTATCTTGCCTCATAGATCAGATCATCAACAACTACAAGCTCATATTCCACTTTACTAAAAGTTCTATCAGATGAACAGACTGACCATTGCTTTCTCAAGAATGTTAGTCCTCTAATTAACAGATTTGGCTCTCACCAAACACTGGAGGTACAAATGATGTTAACCCCATTATTCACAATCTATATATTATACTCACTCTCCAAAAGTTCAAATTATATACCTTTCATCAGTGTAAATGTCAAAATAATGGTCCTCAAAAATGTCCATACCCCAACCTGTAAAACACGTGAACATTTTTTGTGACAACAATAACAACAACAAAATAAACAAACAAAAACATTTCATAGTTTAAGAGACATGGAAGATATAATTATGGACAGATCATGAACCAGAAAGATGAATTGTTAAAAGCAGCGAGCATATCCTAGCTGTTGTCAGAGAAGGAGCCTTAAAGACAGGAGAGTTATTAGAGAGATGCAACATTTCAAGCTTCGAAGCAGAAAGAAAGGGACATGAGTCAATGAATGCTAGACAGCTTCTAGAAGGTACAAAGCCAAGAAACCAGATTCCAGCCTGGAGGCTCTAAAACCTAATACAGATTGCTGACAACTTGATGAGATCAGTGTTGGACTCCTGACCTAAAGAGTATGCTATTAAAGTGGTATTGTTTAAGTCACTATGTTAGTGCCAATTTATTACAACAATATAAAAATAGTACAAAGGGAACATATGCCAACTCCTAGTGAGAAAAATTATATATAAGTACTTAATGAGGATAGAGGGTAATTATATGATGTAAAGTATCATAGATCATTAAAGGTAAACAATTCTACTTCAACAACCAATTGTAAGCCATGAGCTATTTTGAAAAATATATTGTATTATAAAAATCATTACTTATCATCAAAAGCAGAAAGAATAGAAAATACTGGTTTTATTTAACAAATATTTATAGAACGTTCACTGTGGAATACAGTTACAAATATTTTATTAAATTGTTCATTTAGTTATTTAACCATAAAAGGAAGTTATTATTACCATTCTGTTTTAAGGTGACAGAGTCAAAAAACTTGCCTAAGATCACAGTTTTATAAGAGACAATGGAAAGATTTAAGTGCTCTAATTCCACAATTCATACTTCAAACCACTAGCTATGTTTCTTTAACAATTTAACAAAATTATGATAATAAAGTAACTATATATAAATATATATACACACATATTTTCTCTAAAATTCACTTCATAAACTTTTTAGACTTAAGCAACTGAACATACTAAGTATTCTGTATCATTCTTCCCAATTTATTTATTCGCCAATTACTTACTGTCTCTTGTGACAACAGACACACAGAGAAAGAGAAATAGAGTTCATAGATTAGTGATGACACAAGAGAGTAAATAATTTACAGTATGACAAAATAATATAAATGTTAATATATTTTAAATAAAATAGACTCAAGCAAAGCCACCTCTATGGTCTTATTTGCAAATGAATTCACAATTTATATGAGGAAATAACATGTATAATACTTGCCTGACATCTGACAGTCTATACTAGCAGCGTGTAACTCGTGCCAGGGGGAGGAGAAACGCTTTATAGCTGGGTGAACTGACAAGGGAAGCAGCACTTCATGGTTCGAAGAAGGCGAGTTTATGGAGTTTAGAAAGACTATTCTGGCAAACTAGAAAGAGTACACTTGTCATGTGGAAAAGCTAAAGGCCGTCAGCCTGGTAGGACCCATCTGAAAGAATGGGGGCAAGAATAAAGCAAAGCTACTAAATAATCACCCAGGACGTAAGGCTTAAAAAGTGGTATTAGAAGGCAGCAGGACTCCTTCACAGACCTTCAGGGAATGTCAACAGCCAACCATAAACGCGAGAAGTTATAGCGGATGTTGTTTAAACAGCAGGCAAGGAACGCAAAAAACAGTGCCTGTTGTCCTAAGGAGTCTGCGCATTAGCTTAGGAGCAGCTAGAGCCTGAAAAGAGTTCCAAGTCCCACAACCTGGGAATACGTTACTTTACGATGATAAAAGGGACTTTGTTAATGTGATCAAAGTCACAGACTAGACAATGAGAGGCAACATAATCAAATGGATTTTTCAAAAAACACTGATTTAAGATGTAAGGATGGAAAGGAGAGAAGAACAGAGGATCAGAGGGTGTCATCCCCCTGATGCTAACTAGAAGATGGAGGAAGACAGCCCCAACATGGAGATTGGGGGTGGTCTCCAGACCATTCCAACATCTTCTGCTCCCAACAGTCAAGGAGAAAAAAAGAAAAGAAACCTCAACCTGACACCAGCAAGAAGCTAAATTTGGCAAACAATTAAACCTTTGATGAAGAAAAGCTCCAGATTCCTTCACTGAGCCTCCAGGGGGAAAGTAGGGCCTGTGCACACCTTGAGTATAGTCCAATGAGGCCCATATGGAAATATAAAATAAAAAAATAAATAAGGGTTGTTTTGAGGTGCTAACTTTGTGGTAATTCATTACAGCAGCAATAGTAAAATAACAAAAATGTAAGATCAACTTTTTCTTTAAAAACCCAATCATATTGATTTAAGAATAATGTATTATGCTAATATAAATTTAACTTCTTAAAGTCAGCAATTTTAAAATATGTTAGAGGCATAAATCAATGTGTTCTTAACATTTTATTGTTAAATTCTTTAGAATCTAAAAGTCACTAAAAGGCAAAAGGAGGATATAAGATGCAATTATAATTTAATATTTTCATTGTACTTAAAGGTAAAAGAATAATCAATTTTTCTTCTTTAAACTCTGATGGTAAATGACTGAATTATATTAATTTGTTCATACTTTTTAAAAGACCACAGTCAAGTCTTCATAAAATTCTTAGAACATCTGTATGAACAAATTCTTGACTTAAAATATTAATGTATTTAATTTACAAAAGCAAAACCCTCTATGCCTTGCTTATTATGTAAATAGTCACTGACTCGATCCTTATTAGCTCCAAGAAATAAAGGCCATGTCTGTCTACTCTTTGACTTGTATTCACATTAACACTGTCTAGCAATATCCCTGGCCCAGGCTTTTGTTCAATAAGTGAGTGGATATGATTTTAAGGCAAGTTAAAATACTGGAAACAAAGTTTCTGGAACTACTAGCTCACTGTAAAAACAAAGTAAGAAGTACCCATACTGAGAATAAACACCAAAATTATTTTAAATATTTTCTGCAAAAATTTAAATGTTATGCTTGCTTCCTGCATTCTTAAGAGTCATCTAACATAATTCAAATTTCCTGTGAAGTTGGGATCTTTATTATTAAGATATTGTGATGTTCATAAACCTATTAAAACAATTTGAACTGAAGAGGCTTACTGAAAATGTCTTCTCTACCCATTTTCGTCAGTGTGTGTGTGTGTATGTGTTTATATGTAATTGTCTATTGTGTGTGTATGTGTGTGTCTGTGTCACATGTATTTATATCTGACAATCACTGTGAAAGACTCATGAAGAGTTGCTCTTTCTATCATGTGAGTCTCTGGGATCCAGTTTGACCCTCCTGCTTGCCAGAAAGTACTTTCAAGTTTCTGAGCCCTCTCCCTGTCCCCCTCTTTTTTAATTTCACCTTTATCCTCAAAAAAAAATTCAAGTGAAACCTGTCAGGATAACATACAGCTGTCGTCTTAGCACTTAGCTGAGACAGAACTGCTGTTGAGGTCAACCATGGCTACACAGGAAAAACAGCTCCCAAAGGAAACAAAAATTAAGTGAATCACAGTAGGCTACCTGAGAAGGGCAACATGTACATCTTCGTACACTATCAAGTCAACCACCTGCTCCTCAAAGAGAATCTGATCTTTCGAACAACACTGGGCAACAGAAACATAATGGGAACCATATTATGTAAATTTAAAAATTTGGAACTTTCAATATAATGATCAATACCTAAAATTGATGAGCATTTCATATCCCTTTTTGATATATCTTAGAATCATGCCCATACCTAACAGAGCAGACTGTATTTTAAACTAGTCACAAGAAGCTAGTGGCTGCATCTCGAGATATTTTCCTCCTGTCCCTATCTGAACTCCACATCCTACCAACCTGCAGCTCCTACTGTGTCATCTACATTGTTGGGTCACTTGGTAAGAAAAAAGGAGTTTGTTTCAAGTCGGCCTTCTCTCTTCCCCAGCCTATTATGCTCCCAAGATCTCCTTAATGAACAGAAGTTACTCCAGGTGTTAAATGACGGCCAACTGTCTTTATAAATAAACCAATACTGTACAGAGTGAATGGTACCGGGGTTCCTCATTCCTTTTTCCTTTACTTTCTCCATGTTTCACACTTTGAATAAGAACTCTCTGTTACACAGAGCAATTCCAGAAATAAAATACAAGGAGAGGGTTTGGGATGGGGGAAGAATCGTAATCTTGTACCACTAGCCCCCCCTCCCCCTGGGCTGAGTGGGGCTGGTGTAGGGTGGGTGCAGGGTTGCAAGCATTGAAAGGACCATAAGGGTTCCTCTGAGTAGGACTCTCCTTGACTTCCTGAGAACCTTCCTACCAAGCCACCGGTCAATGTCATTCCTGCTCCTTGTCGCCGGGGTTGCACCCCACATGGCGGGTGGCTTGCAGCCCTGCTCAGAGGAGCTACCTGATGGGGGGGACCCAGGCACGGCCTCTTATCTGGGGAGATGGTCGGACCGACACCCACCAGGAGGAGAGTGCGTCCTCCTCACAAGGTCAAAACTCGGCTCTCCGGTGCGCAGGCTCCCCACCACCACCCGGCGGCGCTGGTCCGGCGGCCCAGAGCCCGCCCGCAGAGCCGAGGCGTCCCGCGGGACCCCGACACGGAAGCCTCTTCACGCCGGGCCGCGACCCCGCGCTGACCGCTTCGTGACTCCTCTGCCAAACAGACGCAGCTTAGCCGACCAATCCCAGAGCGAGGACCGTCCTCTTCGGCTACTCGGCCGTTCGGCCCTTCGGCTTCTCGGCTCCTCGGCATTTTCCGTGGCCGGGCCCTCGCTGGCTCGTCTCAGACCCGGGAAGCCGGTTTCTGCTCCGTGTGGTTTCCCGAGTGTCTCTTCTTCAGCCACTTCCGGGTCTTCCGTCGTTCCGGAAGCCCGCGAATCCCGGAAGCGGGGCTGCGGCAGATTCGGCTGGCAAAGCTCAGCTTGCCCGAGAATGTTTGAGGAAAGGTTCCGCAGACCCCGCAGGTCAGTGTCAGTGTCCGCCCGGAGCGCAGCCTCGCCGTCCTGCCTGCGGGCCCGGCAGTCTCGGAGGAAGGCCATGCGACGTTCGCCTGCCTGGGCTGCAGGCCGCTGTGCCTCCTGTCTCTCTGGAAGGAGCCAGTGTCTCTTGGTTTCCGGAAAGGCAATAAAACAAGTGTAGACTCCTAGTTTTACCCCTGGTGTAGCGCTGACACACAAACAGAGCGACACTGCTAGGAGCGAGCTACTGCTTTCCCCGATGCGACTTTTCAGACAGCCCCGAAATCACCTCGACGCCATAGTATCTAGGCTTCTTAAACTCAGATTTAAAAATCTCTCGGGGTTCATAATCAGAATGTACATGAAAAAGGCTCTGTATTTCAGTGTGTTGGAGTTTCGACCTTTTTGAGAGCCCATTCACTTAAACTCATTTTTGGTATCTGTGCGCAGAGGTATGGAAGATTTTCTTATGAAATAACTGGTGGAATGTATTGAAATTCATTGGTTTGATAAAAGGAATGTGATAATTATTTCTGTTTTTCTTTTGGGATCCTTAAAAGTCGTTGGTTCACTAATTTATTTACGTCCCATTTTCCACACACCAGATACTTAGCAAAAAGACTTTTCACGGACTGAAAAATTTCCAGTCTATCACCTTCAGATTTTTTATGGCACCCTTTGCCAGCTTTTCATGTTGACAGTTTTTTGTAATTATGGGATGACTAAGAGCCCCAACCCCAACCCCCCCTTTACCAGTTTGTAGTCAAAACACCTTCCAGGAATGTGTGGCCTTTAGATAAACCTGAACAGAATGAATTTGAAGTGGCTGACTTTTCTTTTTTCTTTCTTTTTACTGACTTGATCTCTTTTGTATTACCAATTACTTGTATCCAGAACGATTACAGTTGAAAGACCATGAGCCAGGGGATTTGAAAAAGGAGTCAGCAGAATTACTTAGAAAAAAGAGCCTCATTTTTTTCTTTAAAAAGTAAAATAACAGAACATAATAGACCACTAAAATGAAAAGAATTAGGTTCTAGTCCTGATTATAGTTTGCCCCTGCCCAATTTTACCTTTTGGCCTAATTCTCCTCTTTAGTAATTAGAGGTAGCACTCAATCTGTGGTTTGAAAATTGTTCCATAAAAGAACTTTTGTAGAAATTTCCTGGAGCCATGCAGAGGAGAGACAAAGCAAGCCGACTGTCAGCTGTAGTTTAACAAGCACAGCTATTTATGTCTTCTTTTATAACAGTGTCCCTGTTAAAGTTTAATTCATATCATGGACCAGATGATCTGCCTTTCCTTTGCGCGTAAAAATTCTCTTAGGACAATTGAACGCTTGTATTCAGTATGCATTCATTTGGTCATTCTGGCTTTCTAAAATTAAATATTCCTAGTTTCTAAAAGCTGCAAACAAGGTAATGCTGCTTCATGTTTATGAAATATTTGTTTCAAGTTTAGTTCTGTCTTTACGATGGGTCATCATTCCTAGTTTCTCTTCCTCTCAGATAGTCTTGTTTTTTAACTGTAATTCATGCTTTGCTTAATCGATTGGTCATAAAGTCCTTGCCATAATTTTGTTTGACTAATTCAGTTGCTGAATTAGCCTTAAAGTTACGTGCTGTCTTGCTGGTCATCACTTCTCTAGTAAAACTAGGAATGTAGCCCCATTTGTTCCTCATGGCAATAAAGTAATTTTCGAACTGTGGGCCATGTCAGATTTTATGTCTGAAGCAAAATTCACTTAAGATTGCGCCCCCCCAGTTGTGCAACCAGAATACAGGTTACGTGTTCCTCTCTCTTTTCTGTGAAGGAGGCTGCCCCGCTTTTATTTCTTCAGAATGTGAGAGAAACGTTGGAAAAGAAGCGTCTACCGTTGCGTTTGCCCTTGACTGTGAGCCTGTCACTGTCCCTTTTAACACGATACTGTGGTTTTATACATGGTAGTACAGATGGGGACAAGGATTCTGTATCCTCTGGCCTTGCTAGTGTGGCCTCTTTGTCTGTCCAGCCTATTTCCTTCAATACAGTCAGGAAGCCCCTTTCTACACTATTTTTTTTACTCTGTTTAATATGTATTCCTTTTTATCAGAGCTCAGATTTCTTTCCTGAGTGAGCAAAGTAAGATAAAATACTATCCAAGGTGTCTTTTCTTTCTTATTAAAACACAAAACCCAGGAGCTGAAAAGTAATTCTGTCTCTATCATGTGCAACCCCTGTGTTCACTAGATGAGTTGGCATGACATCTACCATACACATAAATCTGTATTCATAATAAATGATCATGCCACATTTTTCACCCATATAAGTCTCTTTGTTTAGGTTTGACATTCAATCCCTTTGGCTGATTCTCTGACCGCATGTATAGGGGGAGGGAATGTGGATGAGAGCATGGGTGATTTACCACATTCCTTTAATTTTTTTCTCCATCTGTACTCCTGAAAGCTTGGTTATGAATTTGGTATTTTGAATGATTCCTAAGAGCAAAAATTTACTTTTCATTTTGTGGAATTACATTTGCTTCAAGCTCAGCAACTACCCACCCATTCTAAGTTTGTGCGTGTTGCAATTTTGTAGTGATTACCGGAAATTTACTGTTACCTTCATCTTAAATTATTTTTTGATTTAAAGTAGAGATTATAACAGCTACTGTATTATGGTTTCAGGACACAATATAAAAGAAATAGTATATGGTACAATTATGTATCATATCGTAATTTGTTCTGTTCTATGATTGGTACCTCTTTGTTTGAGGGTATTTTCCCATTCCTTTTTGCTATAAAAATTGCAATTAAATCTTTGTTATAGTAATTTTCAAGTGACCTGGAATTCTCTTAAGCAGTTTGATTAAAAAAAAATTATAGAATGATTTGAAGCCATTTCTTCAGGTATTTTATCTGGCTGTGCATGCTTTGATTGTAGGTTTTCCTGTAGTTGGAATACTTAATACTTAAGTATTAATACTTAATACTTAATGCTTAATACTTAAGCACTTAATACTTAGCCTTTGAAAATAATTCCTTCTGTGTCCTCTGGTGCCACCTGAAAGTATTTATGCTTCCAGACCATTGTTACCTTGTCCGTAGAGGGCACAAGTACAGAACAAGGCTCTGCCACTTCTAGTCCGGTGACTCAAGAGTAGTTACTAATCTTTGTGTCCCGTTTGTTATTTTTCCCTTGCTCTCTCTTTATTCTGTATCCTGCTCCTTTTTCAGCATTCTCCAGCATCAGTGCTCACTCTACCATGTCTTCAATTGGAAGGCGTTGTTTCAGCATTCTCCAGCATCAGTGCTCACTCTTACCATGTCTTCAATTGGAAGGGGTTGTTTCAGCATTCTCCAGCATCAGTGCTCACTCTTACCATGTCTTCAATTGGAAGGGGTTGTTTGGTTTGTCCCAGTTTCCTCCCCCTTCCAAGCTTTGCTATAACACTTCCTGTAGATGGCCAGTTTTGTTTACAATTGTTTGTTTCTCCAGTTAATGAAGAATATGGTATAGTAAAATGACTTGTCCATAGTCTCTTTGTTCCTCTGGTGTGCACTCAAACATCTCTTTAGTGTTGCTGCTACTCTCTGTATGATGCCGAAAGAGCAGGTTTCTAAAAGAAAAGACTATGCAAACCTTGCTGCTTTCTTTCTATTAAGTGGGTGAGGCTAGGTTAAGGTGTTGGAAACTTTGTTTTAAGGTTTAAAATAGCGTTTTTGGTTAACTTTAGATACTGAAACAAGTAAACAGTAACTAAAATAAAGTGAGTATGTTTGTTTGTTTTGTGTGTGTGTGTAAGATCAATTCTAGTCTTGAAAAATCTACCATTTGCTTTTGGTTTCTTCCTCTTTCGAAATGGGAATTAAATACATTTTTACCCCCTATGGTACAAAGCTTGTCCCTGCTCTCCTTTTTGAGAACTCTGTACTGTTTTTATCATTGTTCAATTTTAGAAAAGTTAAGAAAATACTAGAATATTTATAAGAGTTGTGTTCAAGCTAAAGAATTTGGAGACCTAATGTCCACAGTTTGAAAACTTCATGTATCTATCTTGTTTGTATCCAAATGAGTATTATTGTGATTTATCACATTGTCTCTCTATGAAATATTGAAACTGAATCTTTCTTTGACAGAGGGAGTAACAACAGAATAAGAGCAATTCATGTAGCAAGTTCGGCAGAAGTGGGATTTGAACTTACAAATTTTTGGATTTTAGGCCTGTTCAGGATACTAGAGGTCAGGGTGTTATAATCTATCTCAGCATAGCTTTGCCTATGTTTGAAGTGTTCTCTGGGAATCCAGTAAGTCCCTTTCTGATTCATGTCCCATTTGCTAGGATTGATTTCAGTACAATGGACAGTAAATCTTACTACACAAAGAAGATAAAGTAGTAGAACATAGATTCAAAACTTAACATACACAATTAGAGATTATTCATATAACCTCCAGGTATGAAGTTTTAGCCTAAAACTTTTAGAAACATAGAAAGAAATAAAATGGAGTTACAGTTCCATCCATTTTGATCAGTAGAATTCCTAGGATAGTATAGCAGTGACTTTGTCCTATGAAGGGTGTGTTTCCTGTTGCTAAGATGCAAAAGAACCTGGCAGGGGAAGTGGGCATGTGTGGTAACTAAGAGATTAATCGGAATTTAGAGGTTTCTGCTGACAAAGTTTACAGGCCTGTAAATTTAAATGTAGAATTTCTGTAGGCAGTATGCATTGACAAATATGTTTAATGGTCATACATCTAGTACTGAGAGTCCCAGAACAGGTCAATAATAATGTGTATATTGATAGCAGTATTGGAGGAGATGTTACTTGGTATTATAGCTAAAATCCATGTTATCCTCTTAATCATAATTACATTAATATTGACAAGCCCTTGACAATACCCACATTATTATTGATAGATTTCTGTCAATAACGTGTTTTTAAATAAAATATATTCATTCAAAATTTGCACCACACTCAATAAAAGCTTTAAAGTATATCCTGAAAATTTCCTTCTTCCTCAATGAGATAAAATCATTTGTTATGTTTTTTAATATGATGTTGATGATAAAGGTTTTATTTTTGGCAGTGAAAATAAAAAAGAAAACAGGAGTCATATAAGGCATAGGTTATATGTTGGTGCTCTTCCAAAACCTATTTCCAGGAGTGTTTTTTTTTTTTAATCTGAAAGAAAAGCAGTGTGGCATGTCCCCTGATAAAATTTCAGCAGGGGACCCTTTTAATAGTCCATAGTGCTGGGTCATTCAGTCTTAAACATATGTATTTGAGAACTTACTTTTAATCACCTTAATGCTATTAGGTATTATACTTTTGATTTGCTCCTAACTATGCCTTCAGCATCCTTCCCATGTATCCTTACAGTACTAGAATCTGTCTCTAATGTTAATATGTGTATCACAGATTATAATTTTGAACACTTTAATGTGACTATTTGCTTGGATAATAAATATTTTTTTAAGTTTAGCGTGATTTAAAAAGTGAGGGAGAAAAGTATCAGGTTGGGTATTAAAAGGTGGAATAGGATGAAACTTGCCTGGCCTGGGCATTTTGAAAAATATCAATCTATTATTATTTTAATTCAGACTAATTTTAGTTTTCAGGAGCAAAAAGATTGACAGATTGACTTTTATTTTTTGAACCTTTTCAACTTTGAGCCAACCTTTATAAAACTTAGTACCAGTTTAAAAGAACCCGAAAACATTGAAGTATAAAGCTTACCTCAATTGAAAGTAAAGAACCTATGGACTGACTGGTGGTTGAGCATTGGTATTGGTAATCACTGTAAAAGGAGCCTAGAAACTACTGGCTTACTGAAAGTAGTAGAAATTTATTTACCCAAAAATATAATTAATATCTTCGTTTTTATTGAAAATAAATTATGTTTTCCAAAAATTTGCTAAAACCTTTAGACCGAAGAAGTCCTGGAACTGTTCTCTTGAGCAGCAGTTTTCCTCTAGCTCAGGGAATTCTGCTATCAGGCTGACCTTCTGAAATGTACACCCTGTTATGTCACTTCTGGGTGATCATCACACCTACAGCATCTGTACAGCATCCCTAACAGCCTAGGTGCTTTGTCCAGTGTGGCCTAGTCCTCGGTCCATCTCTCGTGAAAGGCCGCTCTGCTTCCATCATAGCAGATGACTTACCTCTTTGCAGCCAGGTGACATATGAAAACATACTGATTAACTAACCAAGGCTACATTCCAGCAGCTCCTGCTGAAATCGATCTCCAGGAGTCCCAGCGAGACCATAGCCAGTTCACATCTCAAGCCTTTTGCACAGCTTGTTCCTTTGTCCTAAGTAAGAAAGATACTTATCTTTTCCTCTGAGGAGTTTTGTGTCCCTGTTCAGTATTTTCACATTTTGAGATCCTTTCATTGATTCAGGGATCCATGGCCAGTTCTGATTTACTAAAACTCTGTTGTATTAAACAAGTATGGGGGAGTCCACTGATAATAAATATTTAGATCAAATCCCTGCTACCTAGGAGATTGCCTGGCATTTATATGCCCAATGAATATTAGTTAAATTGAATAAGTATTTGTCAGAGAATTAGAAGTCACTAAAACACAGACTACTTCCATTATGTTGAGAATGATTTTATGTGATTTAAAGGCATTTATGGCATTTTTCTGCACTTCACGCCTATTACGGGACAAATCTTATTATGCTGCAGTGGAAGGAAGAGGATTCTATAATCAGATTAATTGAACTTCCAATTATATTTATTTCATCAGTTTCCTCTCCTGGGCACTGCTCTTGTCTAAAGCTAGTATTCTGAAAGATCTGTGCCTGCCAGAATAGGGAGTGGGTGGAGTTGGGCAAGAGGAAGAACTGGATATACTATTTTGTTGATAAACCAAGGATTAAGTACTTGAACTGCCTGTGCCCTGCCCTATGGGACAAAGTACCCCCAAAGCAGTTAGTACCATGTGTTCCTGAGGTTTATTTATTTCCTAGTCACAGGCCCAACCGTGTTGATGGGGTTAAATTGATGAGTGTGTTAGTAATGATGGAACCCAACCTGATTCTTTAGCAGTCCTCTTATGTGATCTTCCAGACAAGAGGCAAACTATATGTGAATAAGCCTTATGTCAGCCTTCTTGCCTGGCTCTCACATAAGCACAGGTAATGGTGATATCATGCTTACAGTTTCTCTGCCACAATTACATTTTAATGATGTAGTCAATATTTCCTGTAAACAAATTCTTTTGACACAGGTTAAGGCATTATTGCGAGTAATAATGAAGATTGCAGTCTTCTCAAATGAGATCTGCCAAAATCAACTTGTAGTGTTTTTCTTTTATGCCCATCCTTAGCCAAGGAAATAACGATGTGGTAATAAGACGTCTTTATAGTTTCAAGCCACTTTTCTAGCATTATCTAGGTTAATCTCAACAACCCATTGTAGTTGCTGTTATTTCTTTTTAGAAGAGGAGTCTGAGGCTAATGAATTTTTTTGATCACATAGCAAGAAGGAGACAGAGCTAGAACTTGAGCCCATGAAAATTTGACTTTGCTTTCTTCAGTCCGCCACAGTTGTCTGGAAGGGGGTGTAGAATATAGGTGAGGCACTCCGTGCTGACAAACTGTGCAGTGCAATGGACAGTGTTTGTTCCAGATTTACGACTAAAACAAGGCACAAAACTATTAAAATCTTGGAAATAAACTCTAAAACAAAAGTCAGAGAAACAAATTATTCATCTGGGGAAACAAAGGCTGAGGAGCGGTTTAATAATAAGTCTTTTGGTCTCCTAAGAGCCTTACCGAGGGAGGAGAGTGAGCCCAGCTGTTCCTAATCTACACTGGGGCCAGGCCTAGAGAGAAAAAAAGCAAAGAAAAAATGTTAAACTATAACAGAAGGAATAAGAAAGAATTTTTTATAGTATTGTTAAATATTGGATCTGTTAGACTGTGTTAAGTCTTAAGTCTCCTTTCCTGGCAGTCATTAAAAATTCCTCTTTACTACATGGTCTCAAGTATGATTTCTCTAGAAAGAAGGATTTTGAAAAAGATTATGTGTCTGAGAAACTATTCCCTGACAACTCACTAAGTATCAGTGAAGCACTGGAGGCTGACATTTCTTCCTGACTGTCCAGCTAGGTGTGTTCCCACGCTTTTCACCTAGTGCTTTGACTGGCTACCTCTCTCCGCCGTCTCATACAGCTTCACAGTTCATGAGCAGCTCCTGTAAGCAGCCAGTCTTCCTTCGTGGTGAATTCTAGAATGGTGAGATGAAGATACTTATGTCCTCTAATCTTGAACTCTAACAACCCTAGTCTTTAGAGATACGTAAATTAGCACACTGACCATGTAAAGCAAGCCTCACATCTCATCTGCTCCTTGGCTAGGAATGCTGCCTCTCCAGTTCAGCACTGGGGAGCAGGTATGCGATGAATGGCGCAAGCAACCATGTAGCTTTGTGTTAGCTGATCAAATGGTGCTAGTTTGTTTTTCCTGTTAGTACATGTTAGTACGTTAGGTAAAATATCACCTAGTTCTATTTACTTGATTGCTTCTCTTTTTAGGACTTGTATGATACCCTTATGTGAGAGCCAGGAAATGTCTTTTTCTCTGAATTCCAAGATCCAATAATGATCAGGATTTTTGTGGAATCAACAATGGCCTTGAATTTCACAAGGACTACTTAATAGAAAAAGACTTGCTGAGTCAGTGAGGTTTATACCAGCTTTTATAGATGAAGTGATGAAAACCAGCTAGAAATGAATGACAGGAAGAACATGCAGTATTGAGGCATACAGATGATAGGAAGGAAAAAAAGATGAATTTATCTTTGAAACTGACTCACCCAGAAGTTCTCAAAATCTCTAGAGCACTTATGAGAAACGTGAACTGTGGAGGTCCCATTACATATCTAGTAAATCAGAATTCTTAAGAGTGGAACTCAGCATCTGACAGATCCTGTGAGTGGTTCTGATAAGCTCTCAAATTTGAAAACCACTATAATAGAGGGACATGGAAGGAATAGAGTATGTAGAATACACAAAGAGACATGTATCTTTCTTATACATATTTATATCTCTTTTATCAATTGAAAAGTATGAAAATCAGATTCTTCTTATAGAGAAAGCTGAATTCATTGTGAGGAGATATGGACCACCAGAAGTTTGTATCACTGCCTTCCTCATTTAATGTTTAACTAGGTAAATTATATTAGAAATGCCTGGACTTATAAAAATCTGCACCCAAACTCTCGGTCCCATGTTAACAGGATAGCCACCAAGGCATCTCATAGAAACCTTTGACTTTGAAACCTGCTTGCATATATTCATGTATTTCCCATGTTAGAGCACTGAGTCCCCATCCAGTCATTTTTTACTCTGCTCAATTATTTTTATTTAATTCTTGTCAAATGGTGTCAGGTCTCCCACCCCACTTTAGACTTTGACATTTTTTTTCTTTGTCCCCATTGATAGGTTTATAACTTACACCACCATTAACTTCTCACTAAACCAACCTAACAGCCTGTTAAATGGTCAGTGTGCTTCCAGCCCTTCTCAGAGCCAGCAGAAATCTATTCTGCCAGTGGCCAGAGCAAGTATCTACAGAGCAAACCTGATTAGCTTTTCACTTAGGAGTGTTGACTGAATCCTGTTACCTTCCTGGAGCTTCTATCCTAGAGCCTTTAGGATCCATTTCTTGCTTTCCTTTTCAGCTTTCTGCTTGTTCTTGTGCTTCTGGCTCTTCATAACACCTCTGCCTAATTGTTTTTAGTTTCATAACCATATTGACCCTGCTGCTTCTTCTCAGGGCCTTCTTGGATCGCTCTTTGCCAGGAACCTGTCTCCAGAAATGTGGATGGAGGCACAGTGTCCTAAATTTCCCCTAGAAAATAAGTTACCCCATCTGTTTGCCTGTTTTTATAGCTTGCCCTTACAGTCCCCCTCTTTTAACCTAGCTCACAACTGTCTCTCATTCTACTACATATCAGAGTCTCCAACACAGCTGATAAATAGCAGATGAACCACAAACATGGTTGAGTAAATAAGAATCTGTTTTTATGGCAATTGGAAATCATTTTAAAAGTTAGCAGGTAAAATTTGTGTGTGCTATCTTAAGCTTTCATTCTGGTCATTTATCCATTTATCAAGCAATTCTAAAATGTCTTTATATACCTGGAACTAGGTGCCCTGATTCTACTCTGATAATACCCAAATATTCTTAGCATCATTGCTTAGCATATAGTAGAGGAAACAGACAATTAGAAAATACATTGTGTCCAAAGTATAAAGGCCAAAAAAGGAAAGTGGGATGCTAAGGGAACCCCAGAAGAGCATCCAAGCAAAATTAGAGCGAGGAGGAAATGGTACTTGAGCCAGTACTTAGGTTTTTCAGCTGAAGAATGGGGACACATGCTCCAAGCAAAAGAAGAAGAAAAAATACATGTTATGAAGTGGCAGGGGTGCTTTAAAAAGGAACTGGGGCACCTGTTTGGAAAGACTTGTGTTCCAGAATGACTCCAGGGTGGACAGTGTCTGATGGGTCAGAAGGGAGATAAAGCAACTAGAACTAATCCCAATGGAGGGGAGAGCAGCCAGACTTCTTTTAGAAAATGGGTTCTAGCAGTTAGAGAATGATGACTGCATGAGAAAAAAATATTTTGGACAAGGAGCTGACACTCATTTGCAATAGATTAGATTAGATTAGATTGGATTAGATTAGATTAGATTAGAGAGTGAGGAAAGGCCTCTCTTCTGTCTCTTTTTAATCCCCTTTTCTTTACTATAGCTCCCGGCAAGTATGAGGCAAGGATCTCTTGAAGCAAACGTGCAGGGGAGCTCCCCACCACCTTGTGGGTAGGCTGCTGAGTCCTGAAGGGACTGCAGGAACGGGAAAGGTGAGTGCTCCTTTTTATAAAAAGGTGATTGCCCTTTTTATAGGAGAGTCATTTCTCATGTCTGGTTTAGTGCAAGTCGTCACCAGGCAACCTGTATTATTCAAGGCTCATTTTGCTTCCTGTGTTTGAACTTGTTAAGCATAAGGTCTCTGCCACTAATTCAATCTAGGACACATGAGCAGCATTAAAATTCACTTCTTGAAAATGTCTTGTATTGTCAGAGATAGTCCTCATTTCAAGAAGTACAAATTTGTTTTAGGATATTTTCAGTTGTTTTACTATCTAATAGATAACATTTAATGTCTACCTTTAAATAAAGTTCATAAGATAATAACATTTGAAGGAAATTGGGGGTCATTTTTGTCTCTAGCCTATGTTTTGCATGGTGAAATAACCTAGGTGGAGGGAGGATCAGGTAAAAACCCTGGTTTCAGATCAAATGATCCGCTGGCAGCAGCTGATGTACACAAGATCCATGCCTTAGTGTGAGCCTCAGTTCTGGATTTTACTGCTATGGGCCTCTCAAAGGCTTGAGATCGTGTTTAAGTTTGGTGTGCTGAAAATTCACTTTACTGTGTTTATTTTTCCCTTAGCTTTATTATTATGCAATTGAAAAGGATTAGATATATAAAGTAAATAACATGATGACCTCATATATGTATACATTGTGAGATTAGTACCGCTATTAAACAAACATCCATTACAGCTCATCGAGTGTGTATGTCCTGAAAGGTTGCTGTGAACACCCTCAAAAAATTACTTCACTCAACTGCTGA
>LOJH01019354.1:1541-21953 GCA_001685095.1 Ellobius talpinus | reverse complement strand
GTTTCTTTATTAACCAATGAAAGTAACACATAGACAGATGACCCTCCTACAATTTCCTATCCCAATGAGGACCAGTGTTTCTAATTCTTTATTTTACATAACAGTGAGAAATATAACTTATGCTGAGATTTCCTGCTTGACTTCACTATTTCCCACAGTCTTACTGCTTCCTTAGGACCCAGAGAGAAATCAAAGTGAGTATTTTAAAGCACACATTGCCAAGCTGCTCATTGAAAGCGATTTTGAAAGCAGCTTAAATTCAAGTCAAAACACAAAGAGATGCAATTATTAAAATTTCATTTTACATGCCTTTTGTAATTTTTAATCGAGTGTCTTGGTGCAGGTGCCCTGTGAGTGTCCCCACTCCCTTCACACTTCTTTAAGGGCTTATTCACTTGCTGATTTACAGAGCCAGCCTTGAATGTTCTTACTTTTTGAATGAATAAATACATGAGTTGGTATAATGAGGTGTCATACCCGGAAGGAGACAGTGAGCTAAACAGATCCCATTGTCTTGACCATTCGAGCGAATTCTGCGTAGTATGCTTAGTGATGCTCCCCACTGCTTCCAGCAGTGTGTTTACTGTTGCTCTGACCATGCTCTAATCTTTTTTTTTAAGATTTATTTATTTATTTATTATGTACACAGTGTTCTGTTTGTCTGTATGCTTGCTGGCCAGAAGNNNTCTCATTACAGATGGCTGTGAGCCACCATGTGGTTGCTGGGAATTGAACTCTGAGCCATCTCTCCAGCCCCCAGCCATCTCTCCAGCCCCCATTTTATAGCTTGGCGCTGAATCCTTTCTCAAAGCTTCTGCTGGGATCTCGAGGGTCAGGCCTTCAATAGCCATCAGGTTACAGGTCATGAACAGAAATCCTAACTAAGTGCATGGCTTCTGGCAGGCGTGGAGAGGGTCTGTGAAAATAGAGTATCTCTCACTTCAGGAATGGCCATGTGGAATGCTTCACTGTTTGATTTGACTATATGCACACAGCTATCTGCTGGGCATCTTGGGATGAAGCTGCACAGGGCTGGGTCCCCTGGAGGAATATGTAAGTTACTAGTAGATAAAGGTGAGCCAAGATGTGTTCACTGCATGATTAGTGGTACATTTGGTCACTGTGAATGCCACATGAATGAAAAATTAGGATACCGAGTTGGATCAGAAACTAGAAGAAAGGGAAACTTTATATAATGTGTTTAAATGGATTTCTGCCTGAGAGAGTTGAAAAGAGGCCAGAATTAAACACATTTACATTTCTATTGGTAAATATAATCAGAAGGAAGAATTATTAAGAGTAACTGTTTTCGCCAGTACACCTACCCCACCTTCATTCATTCATTAATCTCTTAGTGAAAATAAAAATAAAAATCACAGGATTTCTAGAAAATAGAAACACTGTGTGCCAGCATTTGAGATCTGCTAAAGATGCATCCCTGGGAAGACTCATAGTCCTTAGCTTTTCATAACAAATTAATTACTAAGCACCCACATCTGATGGAAGAGCAAAAAAAGATACAAGGAATTTACTGGGAAAATTAACAATGACAGAAGAAATCGATAAATTAGGAAACAGGAACACAAAAGAACATTGAAAATCCAGTCTGTGCTGGCTATGTGATGTGGTCCTCAGGCCTGCTGCTTCTGGCCTCTCCCTAGAAGGCCACTCTCCCTCTCAGGATAACCTCTGAGGTTGACAGATCACTGTAACCAATGTCATCTCTCCTCGGAAGCAAGTGCAGAGGGATGCTCTAGGCACTATTCTTAAGATGGAATGATTTCTGTGGACAGATAAATCAGCACTGGGGTTTCTGCAGAAAGACAGATATTGTGTCCAAAACTAAATGGTCTAAAAATTAAGAGATTCCCAAGACACTCTTCGGGACATGTGTTTCTAAGAAAGCATCTTGTTAATGCTTTCAGGGAGATAGGCAGTCCGCCAGCCTGGGATGCAGCCCCGTCCCTCTCCCGCTGGACTTCACAGAGACAAGGCGCTAAACTGTGGATGCATTAGGTAATGTGGAATTGCGTCCAAGCTATCCAGAGCCGCCTTCCTTTGCCCTGACAGAGATGAAAGGTTTGGAGGCGGACACACCCCAGGAGAATTCCTTTGTTGTGTTGCCAAAGAGAACTGGGCAGGTAGTAAGTAGGTCAGCGTCATTTTGCTTGCAGCTCTATTGGCAATCATGAAATCTTAGAGACAGTTCCCCGGTTATGAAGTGCGGACTTAAATTACAGCCTACCTACTCACTGCATCTAGATCAGTGTTTATATCAGGATGTATAGGGCTGTGAGAGAAGGTTGCTTGTGGTTGTTGTGTAGGTAGGGTTCTGACCTTATGACCTTCCTCTTTCACCGATGCTCCCTACAAATGTGTCATAACTACATGGCCAGAGAGGGAAGACCACTAGATGTAGCCAAGGTCCTAATCAGCAGACTTTGAGGTAGAGGGATAACCCAGATCATCCAGATAGGACCACTGCTCTCTTAGATGCCCCCATTTCAGAAGAGGAATACAGGAGGAGCCATGAGGGAATGACACAGAAGAGGCCTCAAGAGTGAAATAGGTTTTCCCTCTCTAGCTGGCTGTGGGTATGAAGCCAAGGCCACCATCCAGAACACGCTTCTGCGGGTGTCTCTATGAGTGGGGAGCTAATGCTGGGTGACTGTCAGCAGGGACTTGAGGGTGTCTACCTTACACTGCAACAGCTTGTCCTGAGAGGAAGCCAGTTTCCTACCCAGAGCCTCCAGTAAAG
Organism: Ellobius talpinus; assembly: GCA_001685095.1. Classification (NCBI taxonomy): domain Eukaryota; kingdom Metazoa; phylum Chordata; class Mammalia; order Rodentia; family Cricetidae; genus Ellobius; species Ellobius talpinus. The sequence continues at coordinate 19,195 of LOJH01019354.1, read as the reverse complement.
AGTGAAGTTCACTGGTACCAGCAAGGATGCGGTGGCAGCTATACCAGGCCCAGAACCCAACCTTTTCTCACAGTAAATTCATTTTGTCTTAAGTTGCTAACTTGGTAGTGTGTTTCAGTTGTAGTTGAGAGCTAACAAAATAGTTGAGAGGAAAACAGTGCATAGGGCACTTATGATCCCACCTTAATTTTATAATATATACCTGCATGTGTGTGCTTGCATGCACGTAAGAGTATCTAGGCAGTGGGATCTATGGGACGTCGACATGGGCACACTCTACTTCATGCAATTATGCTTGTGCTAGGCTTTTGCCATGAGTGTAATTAATTTCACAATTTAAACAATTGATTTAATAGTTCGTTTAATTAGCTGACTGATGTGTTCTGAAGCTGGCCCTGATATGGCACAGAGGGTCCACACTGTGCAGATGAACTGTCATGACCCTGGGTTTACCATGACCTCCCTTTGGGAGAATTTCTTACTGTGATTAACACAGACTGCTTATGCTGCTCTTTTGATTGGCCTCTGCATTGCACAATCGGTCAAATATGGCATTGTCTTCATAGACGGCTGGTTTGAAGGATGCATTACACACTTAGGTGGGACAACGTAGCTAATGACAGCATCTGCCGGAATCAGTGCCGTGGCTCTTTCTTTCATTTTAAAAATGTTTAGATTGCATTTACTTATTTGCTAATTTTTATGTGTGTGTGCATCAGTCGATGAATGGATGATGAAAATGTTGCACATTTGCACAACTAAATCTTGTTTGGCTGTTAAAAAACAAACACATAAAAATTTTCAGGTAAATGGATGGAGTTGGAAACAATTGTTTTGAGAGAGGTCACCCACACCCCAAAAGGCAAATGTTGAATGCTTTCTCTCATTTTTAAGATGTTCTCTTTGATCTTCAGATGTGTGTGTTTCAGCTAGAATACTCATAGAGACCAGGAGTCTACTAAGGTGCCATGTGGGGGCTTTCAAGGCTGAGAAGACAGCACACAGTGAAGGTGGAGCGGGAAACCATGGAGCTGGAAGGGTGAACTAGGGTGGGGGTGGGAAGGCACGGTGGAGGACGTAGAACAGAGAGGGGGCATCAACATTAAAGACCTCTAGGCATAATCATAGGAAAAACAATACTCAGAAGCTTCCACAGACATATGTACACATCCATCCATCCATATATAAAAGAGATTAAGTAGAGTTACCCTATAATGTCCCTACTAGATACCATAGGATAAGAAATAAAAAAAGCCCAACATCTTTTCAAGTTTCTGACAAGTGAGGCTCTGTAGACCCCTAAACATCACAGACTGGTGCCATTGTTCTTTGTTACCCTCTAGGACTTGCTGGTAAGACTTATTGCTGAAGACACCATGGACTTGAGCCACAGAACATGGGGAAGTCAAGCTGGTGCTCACCCTGTAGCTTCCACACCATTGGCCTTCCACGTTCTGAAAGTGCTCTCATGCTGCCAGAGGAGAAAAGGAAACGACAATCCTACCCCACAGTGATCCCGATGAGCTCTAACAATGGCCTGGCCTGGCAATACACCATCACTGGTGCAATACTGGCATGAATATCATAAAAGCAACCAATGACTTTCTGATCAGATTTAAGACCTGCGTCACAAGACGCAATATGTCCCATTATCGGTCCAAGAACCTGTGCCTTGATAAGCCATAGATCTACTACAGGGGTGAATCTACTATTACTTTAGCAAATGGCTACAGGGTCAATCAACTTCTAGTATCTTATTGTTATACTCTTAGATTAATTCACCTCTCAAACCTCATCAGAAAGGCTTCTGCAAAGTAAATGTGTACGTAAATGGCAATTAGCACAGAGACCACATCTGATCAGAGGTTCAGAGTAAGACTATGGAATACCCTGAATGGGGTATCTATGCTATACCCCCATCCCAAGGCTCAGAAATCACTGTGTAAGAGGGAGCAGAAAGATGCTAAAAACCGGAGACAAAAGACGGCTCCAGCGAAATTACGTTTTCTGGATACAGCAGAGCGGTTTCACAGATGACGCACAGCGGTTGTAACAGCACGCACAGGTCCTGCGCCAGCGCATGCCCATCACATTTCCAGCATGGAGTGGGGAAGCAGGCATCAAGTCCACCCCTAGCTGAGAAGCCATTGCTGACTGATAGCTGCCAGGAAGGGGGAGCATCTGTCATAAGGGTGTGACCCCTGGTGGTCGACCACTTTCAGGCAGATGACCATATATGAGTGTAAGCAGAGCATGGATGGATTCAGTGGGTTTAGAAAAATAAGGAGACAAAGTTGGAGGGGATGAAAGAAGGAGGAGGCCTGGGAGGAGATGCGGGGGGGTGGTTAACATGATCAAAATACAGCGAGTGACATTCTCCAAGAACTAATAAAATACTTTACTTCAGTAAATGAATGAACACGTGTATGTGCATGTGCGTATATATGCATGCATGTATGCACATACATCCATCTATGCATGCATGTATGCACATACATTCATATGTGCATGCTCCTCCATGTCATGGACATAGATGTCAGAGGACAACTTGCAGGAGTCTGTTCTCTACTTCCATAATTAGGGTTCCAAAGACTGAACTTGGGCCATCAGGCTTGAGGGCAGCTGCTCTTATAGGAGAAGCCATCTTTCTAGGCCTCTTTCTTTTTTTTCTTTCTTTCATTTTTTGTTACTGGGGATCAAATGCAGGGCCTCACACATGATCACGACACGCTGTACCACGGAACTGCATCCCATCTCCAGCCTGTATTTGCTTTATGGTTCATAGCTTAGGTGTATGTATGTGCACATGTGGAAGGTTGAGGATTATTTGTATATGTCCAGACATGTGTATGGCTGTGGGTGTGGAGGCCAGAGGTCAAAGTCAGGTGTCATTCTTCAGCTGCTGTCCACATTACTTTTTGATATTGGGTCTCTCCTAGCCTGGGATTTGCTAATTGGGCTGGGCTAGCTGGCCAGTGAACCCCAGGGACCCACCTTTCGACACCTCCTCCAGTGCTTGGATTACAACTGTGTGTCACCACAGGCCCCTTTTCCCCTGCTCAGGAATCAAATTCATGTTGTTGGCCTTGACAGCAAGTGCCTTTGACCATGGAGTAATCTCACTGGCCCTCACACCTAGCTTTTCCATTATCTGGTTTTTAAGATTATAATATAGATACATCATTTCCATCTTCCAAACCTTCCTTGCTCTCTTTCAAATTCATGGTATCCTTTTTCATTGATTGTTGCTACATGTATGTATATGTGTATATATCTGTGTGCATATGTATCATTCAACAAGTCTCACATCAAATTCCTTGATCCTTTTTGACCCTTACAATCTTTCTCACTGCTCTTTCAAAATGATCCCTGAACCTTTGGTGGGGGAGTTGTTTTGTGTATGTATCTATTGGGACTGGACTCCACAAATCTGCATTTTGTTTGGTAATCATTTTCTTTAGTGATCTGTCTATTCCAAAGAGACATTTCCTTGATTGAGGACTAGAGTTACAGGGCTAGTCACTGGAGAAGGATGTCCCACTTAGTTTATGCAGCTTCTGGGGATTGGATTCAGGTCTTTATGCTCACACAGAAAACCCTTCATCAACTGCGCTATCAATCTAGCCTCTTCGTTTTAAAATTAGACTTCAAGAATGGCAAATTGTCAGGGAAAAATACTAAAATGGGACTTTCAACAGGGTGTACATAGAAACTGAGGTCAGGTAAAATGTGAAGGATCTCTGTAGAACAAGTGAAATAAGGTCAGAGCTATGCAGGAGGAATTCCTGTAACAACCAGGGATGAGACCCTGGCAGCACAGGGGTACATCCCAAGGTGCAGGCACCGTGTCACAGACTGCCAAGTGTGCCAAGGCATTGCTTCCCGATGGCAGAGGCCGGAAAGGCATATTCCAAGTGTTCAGCCACCTCCCAGAAGCCATGTCCCTGCTGGGGTCACGATGAGCCGCCTGGCACTGGAGAGCTGGACTCAGAGATGCAAACACAGGCACAGAGCTGGCAAGAGCTTCAAATGGCCTGGCACTGAAACCCACCCTGGCCTCCAACAGAAATTATGAATCTGGAAGCTATTGAATAGCCATAGAAACCATGGGAGAGGAACCTTCTACCAGGGAGCATATGGCTTCCTGCTAATTGAAACACTGCCGGTTTAGGTGTGCTATCAGGAGGCATTGGCTCCATTGACTAATAACACAGAGTGTAAAAAGCAGGTAAGCATGGCTTGGCTGTACAGGCGTCTGCTGTCCTGATGGTTGTTGTGGTCACTTCTTAAGGCTGGTTACTTCACAGGTGTCTCTAGTAACAGTTTATTTGTTAGGTTTCCTAGCAATGGTCCATGCATGAGATTCCTAAATTATTACTTTTACACATTCATCAATATGTTAAGCCCTGAGTGCATGGCAGCAATGCAGCAGAATATGGCCCCCTGCCCTCCCTGGGAGGTGGACTCATGGGAAATGCAGTAAGACGGTGTGCTGGCTAACGTTAATTGTCAACTTGACATGGCCCAGAGTCACCTGAGGAGGGCCCGGTGAAGGACTGAAGACTTGTTTAGATCAGGTTTGCCTGTGGGTATGATCACAGGGCGTGTCCTGCCTTGAAAGTTATGTGACACAGGAAGGCCTGCTCTGAGTATGGGCAGCACCATGGCACATGCTGGCCCTGGAGAGTAGGAGAATTGAGGAAAGACAAGCAGATAAGGATGCAAGGATGCACTGATCACCTTTGCTTTTGATGCTGGACTTAACGTGATTTCAGTTTCTGCCTCAACTTCTCCCAAATGATGGGATACTACTTGGAATGGTAAGCCAAGTAAACTGCTTCCTCTCCTCTGTTGCTTTTGATCAGGCTTTTGTGTCACAGTGACAGAAGGGAAATAGGATAGTGGATGGACAAGAAATGCTGTGCTCCCACAGACTAGATGGCAAAGGGAATTCTCCTCCAGAGTTTCCAAGGGGACCATCCTGAGCTTGCGGTTGAAAGGGGTGTGCTAGAGTCCCTGGTGCACTCAGGAAACAGCTGGCATTAGGTTTGCCAATAAGGACTAAAACCTCTCAGATACTCAAGAGATCAGACAGCTCTTCAAGAAGAATCTGCCATGGATGATGCAGGGTGCTGCTGGACACATGGCTGGCTAGAAATACAGATGAGAGATCAGCTTGTGATTCATGTGTCGGGGCTGGGGGCATCTGCAGGCTGTCTAAACTAGGATTTTTTTTAAGACAAGAGATAGGATCTCATATAGCCCAGGCTGGCCTCAAACTAGCTATGTAGCTGAAGATGACCTTGAACTCTTGATCTTACTGCCTCCACCTCCTGAGTGCAGGACGACAGGTGTGTACCACCACGACCCCCAGTTTATGCGGTATTAGAAATGGAGCCAAGGACTTCGTGAATGGAGGCAAGCATTCTGTCCACTGAGTCACATTATCAGCTCTTGAAGGAGGCTTTGGCAGCCCAGATGTACCATGGGGACCCACACTCGAAAACACAACAGAGTCAAGGAGGTTGGAATCTCAAAGGGATTGACAATTCAGCTTCCAAGACAGAGTCTGCATCAGCGAGGAGTCTCTGCAAGGCTGATACTCAATCTGGGGTGAAACCCTTCACTATTCTTCTTCACAAGTTGATTCTTTCTCAGCGTTTTGTTTTATTTTGTTTGGGGAAGTCTTCATTCATTTTAACTTATGGAAAGTATTTTCTCTGAGTCTAGGATGGAGTGTGGCCAGTAGACCTCTCCAGAGCTAAAGCTGTCTCTTCCATGCCTCCCAACCTGAACAGCTTGGGATGAAGTGCTTGCTGCAATTCTCTGTGTCTCTGTGTTCAGCGTGTCAATTGTTCTTCCTCTGTATCCTTTGGTTTGGCTACAGGATGATGTGCATAACTATGCTGGGGTTTGCATCAGCTTCTGTGTCCCTCTTAGAGTCTCACATCTGCAATTTGTTCTATCTCAGTAGTTTAGGAACTTCTCAGCCATTATTTACTTAGGTGTGTATATGACATTTACTGAACTGGCTTCCACATGGATAGTCCAACCATGACGGCCTTTATGCTCGGAGATCCAGAGAGCCAGGTTCTCAAACCAGGACTCTCAGTAGGATTAAGGACTTGTTGAATGCTTGGAAGCTCTCAGAAGAGTCACTGGTTTTGAGTCTGCAATGGAAGGCTGGAGGAGCTGGGGTCTGATGTCTAAGCTGAAGCTTCCACCCACCTTGGGGAGGGGTTTTCTCCCAGCCACTGCCCCACATGACAGTCCTCACTAGTCCCAGTCATGTCTTGGTTCAGGCCAGTTGACCATCAAGACTAAACTTCCCAGGACTCATGTGTCTCCAAGGAAACACAGATGCATTAAGACTTTGATGCCACCAGAAGAACTCATTCTATGTTGAGTATGAGTGTGGCTTTTGAGTAAGTCTTTCTTTCTCTACAAATACAAAGTGCTGCCTCCATTGCCAAACGGCTCAGGCAAGGTTCAACATTCTTAGACTTTTGATTTTTAATTCAACTAAGCAAAACAAAGCAAAGGGCTTAAATTAAATTATTAGCTCTACTTTTCATAATAACAGACTTGAATTGGTAATTCAAGTATCTCGGCGCTGATCTGTAAGCTAATTAAAAAGTGCAGTAAATTGGATTCAGTAGTAGCTTAGAATTCACATTTAAATGAGTGGTAAGAACTCAGTTGGTGCTCTGTGCATAGCAGGGGCTGGTGTGCAGATAGGCAGGACTCCACCGGCCTCAGGCGGACTTCCTGATGGCTGGGCCCAGCATCCTAGAGGCGCATGCTCCTAGCTGTAACAGGATTCCAGTGGTCGCTGTGTCATTTTATTTTCCTTTGAGAAAGACTTCCTGGGATCATGCACTGTTTTAGGGATGTTTATGGGATGTGACAGGGTCTTTGTGAACAGTGTGGATGCATTGCAACCCAGTAATGAGGGGACTGAGTCTTTAATGATGAAGGACAAGACAGCTCTCTGCAGAATAATTCTGTTCCAAGAGGAATGACTTCAATAGCAGGATATCTGCAGCTTTCATGGAGGGGATTTTCTATTACATAGCTCAATAGAAAAACTGATAACTGACAACGAGAGGCCCAGTCCCCTCTAGCCATCCCCTCCAGCCCCTACCCCCGGGCTAGGCAGCTTTAATAGCCTGCTGACACCTTCTAGTTTATGGGACAGCACAGCGATACAGGAAGTGCTTAAATACCGAAGGGTCCCAAGAGCGCAGGAGGAAGAGATGATGGTCAGCCTTGAGACCCTTCCTCAGCGAACTGCCCAGCTCATCTCCCCTCACATTTGCTTTCCTGAACACTGCCAAAGGTACCCAAACCGCCAGTGCGCAGACGAGAACAGACTCTCACAGAGATGAGCAAACCCGTGTCTGTTTTCAGCATCTGAATAACTCTGTAGCTAGGAAGTGTTTGTCAGTCACTCCTGCTGGGACATTCTATGGTGTGAAAAGGAAACAATAATGAGAGGCCTGTCAGACCCAGTTATTTACAATTATATTTTGAATGCGATTTTAGAATAATCAATTTCATTTGAAACAGTCTTTGAATACAAATAAACTCTAGAATAAAAATGGTCTATTTATGTAGCTTATTAGAAAATAAAAGCTCCGGTTAATGTAAGTGGTTTCTATGTCTGGTCTTATTGCAGTCCAGAGTATCCTCCTCCATAGCAATGGCTCTGCCCCCAACCCAGCTGGACCTGGATAGAGGTAAGCTGAGGAACAAGGTTAGTTCAATTTATATGAAGCCCTCTCTGCTCTCCAAGAAAGGTGGTTGCTCACATGGGCCTCCCCAGGCTGAATGACTCCCCCAGTAAGATTCTACAGCAATTCAACTTTTAAATTTTCATTCTGTAAGCTAGTGCTCATGAGTTATTGGGCTTAATGGGAGAATTTATGGTAGTGTTGCCTTGCTGCACTGAGTACCAGGCTAGGTAGAGAATACAAAAGTTGACCCCTCTGATCAGAGTTTTGAAGTTTCACTGTGTATCACAGGGAGCAGCTCTAAGAACACTGAGCAGCCTGTCACCTGCTGCTACCCACTTACACAGGATAGGCATCTCAAGACTGGAAGCGAGGAGATACCAGGTGGTTCTTAGCTTTTATAACTAGACTCCCTGACACACTGGGAACGCCATCATGGAAACTGCCGAGAGCAACTCTATTGCGCATAGTTCAATAGCTAATTTCCCCAGTGGGTTTTGGTTGTTTATAGTTCAGAAGCTAAGTTTATCAATGATGGGCCTTTGAACAAATATACGAAGTCTATTGATCTTATGTCTATGAAAACAAGCCATTTCCTCCACTTTTACCAAAACCTGTTATCTCACCACTCATTTGTGAAGTGAGAGTCCACAGAAAAACCCCTGCTCAGATGCGTCCTCACTGACAGTCACATACCTACGCTGTAGTTTGAATAGAAACATGTCCCTCTTAATGCAAACGTTGGGGTGATGCACCAAGTCCTGATGTATAATGGAGGCTTCAAATCAGACACAGGTGGAGGCAGAAGGATCAAAAGTTCTGGGTCATCCATGGAACATAATGCGTTTCAGGACAAGCCGGGCTACATGGGATCTTACCTCAACCCCTCCAACCCCTCCAAAACCAAAACCAAAACCCAACCAGACACAGAACTTGCCCAAGCATATTTCCACAAATACGAAATAAACAGCCGAAGTCTGATTGGTCATCCAACTGGTTATACGATGCCAAATGATCAGCTCTTAAGATACACATACAACTAACATTATATAGACTGAGCAGGCTGTACTTAGGGAACAGTTAATGAAAAGAGAGGGCACAAACTTTAAAGAAAACAAGGAGGAGTATATGGGAGGGTTTGAAGGGAGGAAAGGGAAGGAGAACATGATATAATTACATGATAATCCTGCCAAGTAAAGGAAATAATCCTTAAAAATATTGTAATAAAAATATCCTAAGATATCAATGTGACAAAATGAATGAGATAAATGATTACATAGGCTCTAACACTGTCAACTTAAATTCAAAGTGAAGATAGCTCACCCACGGCTAACTAGCTTGGGAAGGGAGAGAAGAAGTCAGGAGAGAGAAGAAGCCTTACGTTTGGTGGTCTCCAAGTGGCCTTTGTACAATGGACTTCAGCAGGGGCTCTGGCCGGAGGGTCACCTTGGGAGATGTTTTGGGGCTGGAGTCTGACTCTCCACTCTCCTCATCACCCATGGCTTTGATGTAGCTGCCACTTCTCATCCTACGGCAGGGGATCTCTTCCTCTTTACCACTGGTGGGGTACGCACCCCAGTCATCCTGAGGCACCTGGGAGAGAGCAGAGACAGGGCATGTCAACTGTGCCCTCGAGAAGTGTGTCCTACAGTTTCTTGAAGATATAGCTCCTTTGGGCTATTTATCATTTTAAGTCATACACACAGAAAGACGTGCATTTTCACAGTCTTTCAAATCCTGAAAGGGTCTTAGTATGAAATTGTTGACTTCCTGAAAGGGTCTTAGTATGAAATTGTTGATTTTTTCCATTGTAAAAGTAAAAGACAAACATTATGGGAAAAATGAGAAGGTACTAGGAACATAGAAAAAAGAAAAAGGGAAATGGAATAGAAAATGATGGTGATATCTACATTATTGCTAAATATCTTTTAGTGGTAACTGCTAATAAAGAAGAGGATTAATCCCCAAAGCAGAATCATATCACACACATAGAACACACACACTGGGAGATGAAAGACATCCATCAATCTCATGCACACCGAGCTTCATACCCCTGCACACTGTGAATTCCAAAGACGACTCAAAGAATGCCAACTCTCAACTTTTCTACTGTGTCCGGCCTGAAGGCCGACTTGGTCACTAGACAATGAAGCTGGTCAGCACTCTGGCTCCACACCTGTAACTCAAGAGCTACCTGTGCCCAATGAGCTAAATTTCACAGGAGTGAGCATGATGTTCCTCAGAACAGCAGCCCACCCTCAACTCAGCGCAGCTCCTTGGCAAGGCACGTGGCCCAGTCTGGGCGATTCTGCCAGTAGCTCCAAAGACTAGTAAAGGGTAACCCTGGCTGTGGAAGAGGGTCTTAGATGCTGGTGATGGAGGAGGATGACAAAACACCACACTTAAAAAGTCCTTAAAGTGATGTTTTCACTGCAAAACGTTGAGATTTTCAGCAATGTTCTGAAATTGGCCGGAGAAGGATCCAGCTTTCGTTCCAGCTTCAGCACTGTGTGAAGCCAAGCACTCTGGCCCTTCTGACAGAGACCCAGGTGGCTGACGGGATGACAGGCTCTTGAGCAGAAGGCACCAGCGCTCCTCCCTGAATAGCATGGTGTGTTGTGCCTGGAGATCCCATTACACTGTAGACTGTTCCTACAGCTAGACTCTACACCTGGAGTCAGGAAGAAAGGAAGCTGAGGCACAGGTGCCAGTCCCCAGGCTCTATGTCTCTCTGAGTGCTGACGGTGGTCTACAGACCTAAGTGGGGCTACCACATCTTCTGCTGATGGTGGTCTACAGACCTAAGTGGGGCTACCATATCTTCCATGCTGGAGTCAGGAGCCCCTCTGCATTCTTCTCCCACACCGTACCTCAGGTCAGGCGGATCTCATATTTACCACTCATCCTGTGTGGCATGGTGCAACGTAATACTCACAAGATCTAAGGGGGTATGATTCAGTTGGCTCTATCTGGTTAGACAGAGGCACAATGAAGCCCACCAACTTTGTAGCCAGGTTTGACACTGTTAGATGCAGATCTTGGACCAAGGATGGGACTTAACAGACAGAATGCTAGGGGTTCCCCCTACGCATGAGCTGGGGCAGGTGCTGAAGCTAATACGTTGAGCGCCTTAACATTTTAATGGCCTGGCTCTATGCCACACTGCACACAGGTCTGAGGAAAAATGCAGACCATCCCAAGAGGGCTTGGTAAAATTTTTATGACCGCGTCAAAGCACAAGCCACACTGATCACACATTGGAGCAGCTGAAGATTCAGGCAGACTCACATGGAGGGTTTTTGTTCAGCATGTAATAGGTATTGACTATTCACTGATGGAGAATCTTGGTTTACAGGGAGATACTGCATCTTGACATGGCTATGCTTGAACACTGGGGAAATGACATAGGGTGTGTGAAGAGTGCACTCTTGGGGCACCTGGCAGCTCTCATCTGGTGCTTCAGTAACATCTCTTCAGTAACATCAAACTAGAAATCCAGGCAGAGGAATGCTATCTCTGTGGCACTTACCAGAAGACCAGGGTGTTCACACCATGACCAGTGTCCTTGTTGTTTTGTTCACACCAGGACCAGTGTCCCTGTTTCTCCGCCAGGGTGTGCCAGCCCATTGAGGCTCTGTGTAAACCTTGTGTGTCAGTCAGCAGGACAAAGGAAGGAGCCAGGATGGCAGTGTGTCCTCGGGAATGGTTGCACATAAACTCTCTTTGAATTTCAGAAGAATCTGTCCTGAGCTATGAGAAGATGGTTACGAAGGCATCATGGCCTGTTTCCTGGCCTATCCCTGAGTAGCACAGATGCAGTAAATTATAAAGAAGTTGAGTTAATCTGTAGTTCTGGAGGCTTAGAAGTCCAAAAGCATGATGCTGGCATCTGTTCCGTGTCTTGCGAGGGCCTTTTGTGAGACGGGACACACAAGCCTCTCCTTTGCCCCTTCTAGACCACTAATTACATCATGCATGCACTATCAGCATGGCCACGCCCAGGACATATTACCCCAAAGGGATACCTCTGAATACCATCAGAGGAGAATCTGAGGACTCACTTTCCAATTCATGAACTCAGGGATATATTCAAACCACAGCAGTGGGAAAGACATAGAAAGCTGGCAGACTTGCCTTAGCATAGGAACACAGCAGTAAGGTATGTGGCAGGTGTCCACATTGGGACAGGCGGATAAAGACTTTGCAAGGATTTCCCCATCTATTGACGTTTTCGAAGCATTCTAAGCTTTTCTAAGTTGTGTATTAGTTTTGTCCGAGCCCCCACGTCACACCATTTCAGTTAAGGTGACGTACTTGGAGGGTGACAAATTAAGAGTGTGATTAGCCACAAAGAGGGTTAAGGTGAGTGGCAGTTCCAGGGAAAGCTGGTGACTTGTGGCCAGTAAAGGCTCCTGAATGGGAGGTGTCGGGGGTCACCTCGTCTGAATTTGGCCAGAGGAACGGTGCAAGCAGAAGAAACAGCATGAAAAGGGACTGTTGGCCAGCTCCTGGTTGGGCCAGAAAAGCTTGCATCCTTTATCTCTCAGTGAGCATTCAGGTGGTGGTTACAGGGAAAAGGACAGATGGGGAGAGAGGCCAGCTGCCACCAAAGGAGAGGCTCACACTGTCACGTTTATGGAGAGGTTTTTTTTTTGAACCAAGAGCATGTTTCCATAAAGAGCAAGGTAAAGATTTTTTTCCCCAGAAGCCTACAAATTAACTAACAAATGAGACCAGCTTGTATGTTTCTGTTTCTGATTTAAGAAGCCAATTTCACAGCCTTTGACAGAAAAAAAAATTCAATACAGAAGGAGCGTAGAGCAGTCGATTTCCAGAGCATATGCCTGGGCTATGAAAAGCCACCAAGTCTCAGTAAATAAACCTTCCCCTTATGGTGGAAATGCTAAAACCCGCAGCAGAACGCAGAGGAGTGGCCAAGTGCACACCTGGCATGCGCAAGTGGCAGCTTCCCAGCCTCCGGGAAACAAGCTTGAGGCATCCAGCCCCTGCAGAGCCAACCCCAGCCTTCGCGGTGCCAAGGCGATCAGCTACCCGAATCTCACCAGCACGCCGTGCTGAGCAGCGCTGATCGTTTCTATAAAAGGAGCCTTCTCCTGAGATTGACATCTGTGTGCGTTGTGATGCTGTACTTGAAGCACATCTTAAACACAAAACACTAAAACATCCTTTCTTTCTTTCAACTGGCAAGGCAAAGAATTTTATAATAAGGTTCTTTTCAGGTGAACTAAAGGGAAATGCCATCCAAAGCTGTGTTCCCCCTCAGGAAACATTTTCCTCATTCAGTCAGCAACATGTGTGCTTGTGGTTTAAACAAGTATCAAGTACACGAGCCACAGGGGAGAGCGGCAGAGGAAGACAGCTGGGCCTTGCATGCTGTGCACAGAGGGCAGATGAATGACAGGGGACCTAAGCAGAGCCTCTCAGGGAGGAGTCACCAGACGTTCTGGAGACCCATCTGGGGAAGCTCAATCCACGCAGGGAGTTCTTTTCTATTGCCCGGGGGTCCGAAGATGCTTGTTAGAAGGGGGTTGCGGGCAACCCCACCCAAGGATTCCGCACAAACCTGAGTCAGCTTGCCTTGGACCTCGCTAGGCTCTGTGTGAAAAGTCGGCTTTTTGTTCTCACTGGCAATTTTAATGGGCGATGGGTTTTATTTTTCTAGGATATAGCCACCATGTAAACCAAGGGGAACATTGCTCGGTTGGCAATTTACCAGGAACTGCTTACCATTTCCAAATCCCCCAGGGCTGGCAGAGCCTCACTGGAGCCTGAGTCCTCATTACAACACTCCTTTGTTGGTCTAATTTGTAACTCCAATTACGGCGACCCTTCGCTCAGCAACAAACACGAGAACACTTCATTCTGCACAGAGTTGCTGTGCCCCAACATTCTTAGGTTGAAATACTTCCACTTAAAAGTTACTTCACTTTTATTTTGTTTATCTTAGCGATCAGGCCACGTGCATATATTTATCTTTCCCCCTCTCTGCCCTATCTGCTTCCCCTGTCAGTAATGTGTATCTAGATAGGTTACATGAGTTTTGTTTTAGAATACTCCAAGAGATGTTGAATGTCTTCTAGGTAAGAATTATATGGACAGAGAAAGGGAATAAAATGTGTAGATAGCATTAACTGTCAACTTGACACAGCCTAGCATCACCTGAAAGGGCAGTCTCAACTGAGTAGTTGTTTTTATCAGGCCATTCGGTGGGCATGCCAATGAAGGATTGTTAATGAATGTAGAAAGGTCTAGCCCACTGTGGGTAGCACCATTCCCTGGGCAGGTAGTTCTAGGCTGTATAAGGAGGCTAGGTAAGCATGAACTAGAGAAAACAAGCAAGCAAGCAGGCAGGCAGGCAACATTCCTCCATAGTTTCTTCTGCACTTCCTTGGCTGTGAGTGAGTTCCTTGGTTGGAGATAATATTGCATGGAATAGCGAGCAGCCCTGCCTTCAGATTCCTCTGGCCCTGACTTCCCTCAATGATAGACTATGGCCTGGGAATGATAATCGGAAATAAACTCTTTCCTCTCCTATATCACTGTTTTTCAGTGTTCTATAGCCACACAAAGGAAGCTAGAAGAGGATGCATGTATGATCACAAGGGCAGGAAATCTGGGAAGCACACAGCAAGAGTTTTGTGTGGAGCTCCCAGTTGTGAGAAGACTTCCAAGGCCTAGTCTTCCTAGTCAAGCTGAGAAGTGAAGATCTGGTTTGTGCTGGTGAGCTTTGACTGACGCCAAGAGCTTAGTAGATGAGTGGAGAAAGCTATAAGAGGTTTTCGGATATAAACGGCAGGATGTAGAGCATCCAGGGCTGGAAAGGAGTACCCACAGACACGAAGAAACCATGCGGAAAAGGATTAGCTATGAAGGCCAGTCTCAGACCCATGCCTGTGCTTCTTTCTACACCAGGGTGTGAGCAAACAATTCTCATCTCCATAGATACATTGGAGCTTAAGTATATGCATAATCCATCCCTCCAGGATCTGGGCACCAGCTTCTTGCTCAAAAGTCATTTTCACTCATTAGCTCTTGGCTAAATGGTTCTTCCTTTCCCCTGGAGCTTTCTGTCTGTCTGTCTGTCTGTCTGTCTGTCTCTGCCTGTTTCTTTACCCCTTCTGTTTGCATCTGTCTCTCTTCCAGTGCTTTTTCGGAGTCATTCTTTGGGCATCATTACACATGAAATGAGGCCCGCTGGAGCCTGTGTGGGTTGAAAGTATTCTTGAGAGAGTAAATGCAGCTCCACAGCAGGCCAGCGCTGAGAGGGTCTGAGTGCTCAACTTCAATCAACTCTTGCTTAGTGCTGGAGGACTCCAAGCAGCTACGGTGGTACCCGGGGTCAGGGTGACAAAAGACAAGAGCTTGTGGGAACATTGTAGGTAAACAATCTCTTATGACAAGAGTCAGAGATGGCAGGAGACCCAAGCTGAGTCTCATATCTGTCTTTTATGAGAAAGCTGGGCCTTAGGTGGTCTGGCCCAGGTACCCAGGTGGCTCTATGGAGAATAGGCAAGGACACTATTGACATAGGCTCCACAGCTCTGAGTCAAGGATAAGTTGGGGGGCATGGTTCATATCCCTTTTACTTACTAAGCTATGGAGGGGACATGTTTCCTAGCACTCCGTGGAGGGTGCTCAGGAAGAACCTTTGATGTGAGCCCCATATCTCTGAATCAAGGTTAAAATGATGGCACTCTGCTCCGGCTTTTTCTTACTAGGCCTTTGCTTTGCTTAAGGTAACCCATTGCTTTGGGGCGCCATTGTTCCTTTGCGTGGCACCTGACTTCTTTCCTAGGGATGCCTCTATGCCCTGTGTATGAGACCTGTTGGCTTTCAGTGTTTTTGATGCTTTGACTTTCATGGTCTTGATAGCCATGGCAACAGAGCCTTATTCAGGGTGTCAGGTCCAAGGGGCAGTAGGTAACTTTCAAGCTCATCTTTCATTGCAACTTCATAAAACCAGAGAGTTCACCCCACTCTCTCCTGTGGGCCCCACACTGAGGTCACTGCTCCTCTGCTGCAGACACTCGGGAACAGAACTTAGCGTCCAAACAAAACCATCCTGTCCTCACTTGACCTTGCTTTGCCACTCGTTCCCATGGAGATCACAAGGCTTCTGTGGGTACTCACTTGTTCCCTGACTGCCCTGGCAGTACCTGTTTGGCCTCTGTGGTGAACCAATCCACTTCTCCTGGGGTCCATGATGAAAAAACTATCCTTATGGCTTAATGCTATTTTTAGTTAAGCTTATTAAGAATAAAGAGAGAAGATGAAAACAAAATCAAAGATGAAAAAGAACACATTATAACTGGTGACCAGAAACACAAAGGTGCATCATAAAAAACTGACAAATGGTGTTGCTGACAGATTTGGGAGGCTTATGGGACATGGATGAATTTCTTAACATGTATGATCTATCAGCACTGAACCACAAGGACACAGGAAACTTTCATAACCAAAAACAAGAAAAAAGACCAAACCAGCAGTAAAACATCCCTAAACAAAGAAAAATAAAACCAAACAAACAAACAAACAAACAATAAGAAAAAAAACCCTCAATCCAGGACCAGATGGATTCAGTGCTGCATTTTACTAAACTTGTAAAAAACAAACACGAATTCCTCTCCAAGTAATCCCAAAATGGAAAGAGAGGAGACTTCACTCATTTCGTGACGCCAAACTAGACAAGAGCACAAGCAAACAACCAAGGTCAACATCCCCGATGGAAACCTAGAGAAACATTCTCAACATGATAGTAAACCAAATCCAAATGGACCTCTAAAGCTCATGCAGCACAGCCAGGAGACATTTATCTCAAGAATGCAAGGATGGTTTAACACATGCAAGCCAATAATCCACTTCATCAACAGAAGGCAGGAAGAAAATCATGTGACTGACTATCCCCAAAAACACAACTTTTAGGACTTCTCACAATAAACCCCCAAGTAGTTAAGCAAAGAAGGAATATGCCTGAACACAGTGAAGACTATATACGACAAAGCCATAGCCAGCATCACATGGGGTCAGGTGGGGAGGTGTTGAAAATGTCTCTTTAAGGTCCTCAATACAAGAAGGCTATCTATTGTGACTGTTCTTATTTGGTAGTACACAGTATGGGAGGTCTCAGAACAGTTACATCAGGGAAAGAAATGAAAGGTATGAAAGGAAGCAGGAAAAGTAAAATGACCCCTCCTTTTCCATGCAGAAAAAGCTCAAGACTCCACCAAAGTCCTGTAAGAACTGATGAATGAACTCAGTAAAACTGGAGAATACAAAGCCAGCATGCAAAACTCAGTAACACGGCTACAAATCAATATGAACTTGCTAATAATGAAGTCATGAAAGTGATCTTATTCATGGCATCTACAAGAAAATAAAACATCCAGGAATAAAATTTGATGAAGGAAACGAGTGTCTTTTAGAATGAAAAGTGTAAAAGGCCAGTGAAGGAATTTGAAGATCCCTCTTTCCCTCTCTCCCCACCAATGCACAGGTATAGAATATTCACAAACTGAATGACCTCCCGTGTTAATGGGTTACAACAATTCAAATTATTAAAACATATATATGACCCCCAAAACACAACCCAAAACAATTAATGTATTTAATGTAACCATCCACAGAATATCCATGAATTATTCATTAAAATAGAGGGCTGGAGGGATGACTGAGCTGTTAAAGACTAGGCTCACAACCAAAAAGTAAAATAGAAAAAAACCCCTAAATTACAAAAGTTCCTGGATGCTGCAGGAGCTCCTTCCACTCCTTCAATCAATAGCCTTTAAGATACCAGCCCACTGGGGCGTGGTCTCTTATACTTTTAAAAAGCAGCAGGAACTGACTGGGCTCTCTCTCTCTCTGTCTCTCTCTGTCTCTCTCTGTCTCTCTCTGTCTCTCTCT
>LOJH01019353.1:0-16300 GCA_001685095.1 Ellobius talpinus | reverse complement strand
GGAGCACCTTCCGCTCCTTCAGCCAATAGCCGCTGAAATACCAGCCCACTGGGGTGTGTTCTATTTCTCTTTTAAAAAAGAGCTTCAAGCCTTTTTTAAAAAGGCTAGCTCTCTTGGTTCCGGTGCTTGGTTCTGGCTCCTGCTCCAGTGACTAGACTCCTTTCCTGATGATTGGTGTTTTGTAAGTTTTACCCCTAAAATAAATACCCCTTTAAATCCTAACTGGTGTGGGATTGCTTCGCGCAGCAACACTAGACCATGTTGGCCTCATAGTAAGAGAGATCAGGCAGTTCTTGCCTTCCCACTGTTGGGATTAAAGGTGTGCACCACCACACCAGGCTATAATCTTTTTCTTAGTTTCTTTTCACAAATTGGAAATTTAGCTGGGATCTTGCCCTGAGGTCACCACTCCCTTTATTGCATTTTTTAAATCTGTTCATCTGCTTGAACAAAAGATTTAGTTTCTTCCACTTCCTGGAGCCTCTTTTCTCATTCTGGACATTTTATATTTTTATTTTCTCCACTTGCTACTTTTTATCATAAATCTTCATTACAGTTACCGCTAAGAACCATACAGCAGTCTGTACTAGGTAGGCTGTTTTGAGATTTCCTCTGTCACAGGAATTAATCCAAACTCTTCAATTTAGCCTCAGGCAGGCTCTTCAGACAAGGGCAAAGACCTGCCACAATCTTCACCAAAATACCACAATAACAATCTCTAGGAAGCATACTAAAATTCTACTCCTTTGAAAACTCTTGTGAAGCCCTGGATAGTTCAAATAATTATCCACACTGTTGTTTCCATGCTACTACTTGTATGGCCCATCAAGTAGTGATTAAAGCATTTCACTGTTTTCCTAGCCTAAAGTACCAAAGTCTAAATTCCTCCAAAGTCCTGCCTACCACAGCAATAGCCCAGTTGCCGGTACCAACTTCTTTCTTAGAGTTTTTATTCCTGTGAAGAAATACCATGATCACAGCAGCTCTTATAAATGAAATCTTTAATTGATGCTGTGGCTTACAATTTCAGAGGTTCAGTCCATTATCCTCATAGTTAATCATGTGACATACTGATTGGCATGGTGTTGGAGAGCTATAACTTTTAGGCATCAGTATGTTGACTGTGACGCAGGGAGGTGTATTGGGCATATATGTGACCTCAAAGCCCACCTACAAACTGACATACTTCCTCTAAGGAGACCACACACACATACTCCAACAAGACCACACCTTCTAATTGTGCCACCCCCTTTGGAGCAATTTTCCTTCAATCCACCACACATATCATTAATTTTAATTATGAATGAATTTTAAAAGATGAGTTTTAGACTTTTCCTCCATACCTAGATTACATCATTTCACATATGAAAAAAAATGTATACTTTTCTGGAATTAAAAGCAAATATGCTTTAATGTCAGCACTGGAAATGGCAAGGCTTTCTAAGTCTAAAAGTGAATGTAAAACTTTGATTATTCTTCAGTTCTACAAAATGTAATTTGCACATTGTCTTTTGTGATTTCTTACTCCCACAGCAAACTGTGCTGCCATCTCTTCTTTGCCCAGCAGCAAATTTTGTTATTCTGCATTAAAAATGTTTCCCATGTCAACATTTTCTTAGTCATTTTAAACTCACATGGAAGTCATTTTATTTGGCCTTTAAAATATTAGAAATCCTGCAGCAAGAAAGCTACACTTTTTTTCATCATGCAAGTTTGTTTATGATGGCACCTGGATTACCATATCTCTATACTTTGTTGTTGCTATTGAAGGACAAATGCCAAAAAGGAAAACAGTCCATTGATCTGAGAAAGCATGCAGGTACTGACAACCGTGATTTCAGCACTGTGATGGAGTAGTCATGACAGAATACTTTCAAAAAGCACCTGAGTGAAGCTGTTGTTTTCTCTGACTATCACATCCCTGCTTTAATGCTAGAGTTCAAAGGATTGCCCATCTCAAGCATATCTCAGAGCAATGCAACAATTAGACAGAATCTCACAGAAGTTGCTCATTGTTAAGCAGAGATGTGGCCAATTCTAATAAGCATTAAGTTCCTGGAATGGTTCCACATATTTACTGCAAATGTAGGTGTTTACAGGTTCACATCAGTTTAGGGAAACAATTTAACCATAAGGTACTTTTCCCTGTGGACAAAGGTAGGTCTAGTGAGATATACATTCATGCACACATCTGATGGTACATTCTGTTTTAGAGCCAAGAAATGAGATTCACATCCTTGGGAAGTGCCCGGAGAGAACTCATCACTGTGTTCATGACAATAAAATTTCGGAAGCTAAACATTTCCCAGATTTTTCTTAAGTTTATATTTAATATTTAAGTGGACTGATCCATACCACGTACATATACTTTCATTCAAATACACAAACAAAAATAAATATATAAAATATCAAAAGCTTTTGTTGCATTTGTTAATATGATTTTCCACAATGTTTCTAAAATATTCCAACTTAAGATAACTATTGGTACTTGTCCATTAATAACATAACTAATAATGATTGATGAAGGATTTTCCTTTGTATACTGTGAATATGTTTTATTACCATTGGGTAATAAAGAAACTGCTTTGACCTATGGCAGGGCAGAATAAACTCAGACAGAAAATCCGATCAAAAATATGTAGAAAGAGTAGGCAGAGTTAAAGGGATGGATGCCTTGTAGCTGCCGAAGAAGAAAGATGCCAGAACCTTACTGGTAGGCCACAGCCTCGTGACGATACACAGATTAATAGAAATTGGTTAATTTAAGATGTACAAACTAGTTAGGCATACGCCTAAGCTATTGACAGTGTTGTAGTTAATATAGTTTCTGTGTGTTTATTCAGGTCTGGGTGACTGGGAAACGAATAAACAGTCCCTGTTTGCAAATTGTACTCAAAATGTTGATTCTGTCACTGTTTAGTTTTGTTAACCTTAGGACCTCACAGCTAAATGTTATCATTAGGTATAGCATCAACATACTGTAACCTCAGTTATAAAAATGTCTATATGTATAATGAATCTACTCAGAAAACCCCCACTGCACACAAAGCAGAGATGGAGCCATCATGAGGAGACTAAAAGCTTCTCTTACATGGATAAATGAATAATTGTTAGTCAAGCTTTTTTTTCATATTTAGATATTCTCTATATATGTGTTTTCTTCATTATGTTCTCAGAGTAGTCTTGATTCGTGAATATTACAAAGTTTTTAAAATTAAACTTTCTTTTTATTTATTATTTGTATCTTTCAATCCTAGTTGTATATATCGATCCCATTTATTTCCTATCCTTTCATATCCATTCTCTGTCCTTTCAGCCTCCTCCCCCCACACACAAAATAAAATTTAAAAGATCAAAAAAAGGAAACATTTTGTCATGGAAGCTGCAGTGGGAGATATGAGTCACACATAAAGCCTTTTATCTATATATCCTTATGTGCAAGTGTTCATTGCAAAGAGACTTTGGCCTGTTTCAAGACCTCTGGTTTCAGCTGCACTATCAATGCCGGAACCTCTCTGGAACTCCTCTTCAGTATCCTGTTGTTGCCCTGCATCATGTAGATCCTGTAGCTTTGTGTCTATAGGATCAGTTCCTCCTCATGCTCCAGCAGATCATAATGTATGTTGGGGTGGGCCAAGTCATAACATTTACTTTGGGCCTGGGTAGTTGCAGGGTTGGTCAACCCACCATTTCTGCCATGTCATCACAGCCAGGGTGAGCTCTCCAGCCTTTCCCTGGCTAGTTCACCTCTTGCACCTATGAGGAAGGTATGTGTCCAGTTCTCCTACTTTCACACCCTCAGGGTCAGTTGTATTGTTTTACCCAGGGGAGGTCTAGGACCCCTCTCCTGAGTGCTGAAGCTTGTAAGGGGCAGAGACAGTCTCTTGCTTCTATGACCTCAGAGCCAGCTCTCACACCCGCCACCGGCAGTGAGGGATGAAGAGGGTGCATCCTTGTCCCACCCACACCACCCTATGGCAGATGAGGAGCTGGGCCAGATCTCTCATGCTCATGTTCTTGGAGAGGATCAACAAGATCACCTCTATGGGGCTGCCCAGGAAAAGTGCAGGGGCTGTTTTCTTCACTACTGCAGCTGGTAAGGGGAGGATCAACTCCCTCAATCGTCACAGGAGGCAGGGGCAGTAGGGAGGGCATCTTTCCTTCACCCTCACTACCACCACCATCTGGCAGATGGGGAGGGTGTGGGTAGCTATTCTGATCTCATACCCTGAAGTTTGGTCACACCCGCCTCAGGAGTAGACAGAAACTGGGCAGGGGCATCGCTCCTCAAACCATGCCAACATGTAGAAGAGGGGCAGAGACATATATATATATATATATATCATGCTCATGTTCTGGGACTGGTTCACCTGTCTCTCCATTAACAGGGTCAGCTCTGCTGTGCTGCTTAGACAGCTAAAAGACCCACTTTCTGGAGCATTGCTGTTGGTAAAGGGGAAGGTCAACTCCCTCGCCAGCTGGAGGCAGTAGGGGCCCGGGGGTGTCATCTTTTCCCCACCACCACCACCACACCACAAACAAGGAGGTTTACCCCCTCACACCCATGCCCTCAGGGTTGGCTCAGTCACTCCCCCTATCTACAGGGTCCACTCTGCTGTGCTGCCGAGGTGAAGTACAGGGCCCTTTTTCTCAAGTGCTGAAGCTGGTGAGGAATGAGTCAGGTACCCCACCTGCTACAGGTGTTGAGATGTGAGAATAGGAGGACCTCTTTCTTACCTAGGCTACCACAAGGCAGATGAACGTCCTCGAAACTACGCTCCCATTCTTACTCCCTTAGGGCAAGTTCTCCTGGGTAGGATTGTGTTTTCTCTGTGAACAGGGTCCATTCTATTGTGCTGCCCGGGTGAGGTGAAGGACCCTCTCTCCAGAGTGCTTCAGTGGATGAGGGGCAAGACCAGTTCTCTCTGATTTTGATGAACATAGTCATTTTTGATGTATGCATTTAGGTCTCTGCTCAAATTGCAATGATGTTTTAAAGACAGTTTGGTTATTTTCTCTTCTTCAAACATGTGCCTGCAGGCAGAACTTGTCTCCCTTTCTTGCTTAGGCTTTCTCTCTTTCTTGTCTTCTCTTTTGTGTCCTCTTTCTCTCTTTACTATATCTCCCACTGTAATGTCTTGCAGTATTCATAAGAGTTATATGATTTCATTTATTTTATGTTTGGCTTTCATGGCTTTTCTTTCTCTTTTCCCATTAGCAATGTGTTGTTATTTCCTTAACAAATTTATGTTTTAGCTTCTTTCCTAAGTCCAGGAAGCCTCAGAATTATTTCCTGTGTCCCATTTGTTCTTTGAACTACTAAAGGTTGATTTCAAGGTCTGGAAACACAGATGTTTTATTCTATGCATTTGTGCTTTCAATATCTTTTGCAAGATAGTTCCTTCCTCTTTACAGTGTCACATCTTTGTATTTCTTACCCCTGAAGTCATTGAAGTGAGTCATAACGAAGTGCTAGAACAAAGGCCAACAAAGCCTGAAGATAAGGTTAAAAAGATATTATTTACAATTAAAGCCTTCAAAGCACAGAGGAATTTTATCATAGCAAGTTTGTAATAATCTAACTTTTATGTATTCTAGAAATAAAATCATCTCACCATAATCTATTTGAATTGAAGAACTTAAGAGACTTTGGTAGCATAATTTTAAATTGCTCTTAATAATAAAAGCTCAGAGTCAGATATTAGGAAGTGAAACCTGAAGGATCAGAGAAGCAGAGCAGCCAGCCACTAGCGAGTTCTTACCTCGACCAATGCTCATACCCAAGGGGTGATCCTGTCTCTACAAATCCTCAGACTGCATGCTCAGACTGCATGCTCAGACTGAATCCTCAGACTGCATGCTCAGACTGCATGCTCAGACTGCATCCTCAGACTGAATCCTCAGACTGCATCCTCAGACTGCATGCTCAGACTGAATCCTCAGACTGCATGCTCAGAGTGAATCCTCAGACTGCATCCTCAGACTGAATCCGCAGACTGCATGCTCAGACTGCATGCTCAGACTGAATGCTCATACTGCATGCTCAGAGTGAATCCTCAGACTGCATGCTCAGACTGCATATGAGCTCCTGTCTTCTCCAACCTTACATTTATCTCTCTGCCCAGACATATCATTCCTGTCTCAACTTCTCTAGTGCTGGGATTAAAGGCCTGTGACTACCATGTACTGGGATTAAAGATGTCAGTCACCAACCTGTGGCTGTGTTTCTCTTTGAGACTGGATCAATCTAGCTTAGCTCAGAGTGGCCTTGAAATCACTGAGCTCCACCTGCTTCTGTCTCCCTAGTGCTGGGATTAAAGATGTGTGACACCACTGCCTGACCTCTGTGGCTAACCAGTGATTTCACTCTGCACGCTGATTTTCAGGCAAGCTTTATTTATTAGATCAGACACAAAATGTCATTACAATTCTTGTTCTAGAATTTTATTTTTATTTTCTATTTATTTAACATATACTAAAGAATAAAAGGAAAGTGACAACTCTCACCTTCATTTATCAAGCTCATTTAAAATACTTGTTCATTAATTCTAATTGTCTTCAATTGACCAGGATATTAATTAAGAATAATTGGTGTTTATAACAGGGGAAAATTACATAAGAAATAAAATATGGCCAAGCTAAATATACCACACTCATGGCAAGACTGATTTGCTGATACTAATATTAAGTGGTAGACAGGAATTCCCTTCAAAATTTTAAGTATTTTTATAAGTCAGACAAGTCAAGTAATGAATAACATGCTGGACTAGTTGGCAATAATAAATATGAAGTCCTTAATATTTCAAAGAAAACTTATATGTGTTTAATTTTTCTGTGTTTCAGTTTTCTTAGCTGTGCATAAGCAACAATTAATGTATCTATGCTATAGTGTTTGTACAATTATTAAAATATGAGTTCTTACTAATTTCCAGCCATAACTGTGATAATTGTTGTCATTTATATGTATTAATATGGATATATATATACACACATACATACATATATATGATTTTTTGAGGCAGAGTTTCTTTGTGTAGGCCTGGCTGTCCTGGAACTTGCTCTGTAGACCTGGCTGGCGTCAAACTCACAGTGATCTGCCTGCCTCTGCGTCCCAAGTGCTGAGATTAAAGGTATGCACCACCACCACCTAACTTTCATTGATATTTTCATAGTAACAAAAGCAAATAAGTTGCACCAAAGGAAGGAAAATGATAAAGAGATGGGAAAAAACAGAAAACTGTGACATTGTGATATCAGCGTCTTAGTTAGGTTTTTTATAGCTGTGAAGGAGCACAATGATCACAGTAACACGTGTAAAGAAAACAATTATTTTATGAGGCTCATTTACAGTTTACAAGGTTCAGCGAACATCATGATGGGAAGCAGGCATACTTTGTACTGAAGCAGCTTGAAGTCCAACATCTTGCAGGCAACAGGAAGTCGACTGACTCACTGGGCAATCTCCTGAGCATAGGAAACTTCAAATCCTAGCCCCACAAAGTCATACTTTCTCCAACAAGACCATATCCACTCCAACCAAGCTAAATCTTAATAGTGCCACTCCCTATGAGATTATGGGGGTTAATTACATTCAAACTACCATAGCAAATAAGGAAGAAAGCAATATGCAAAAGTCTAATTAGGACTGTGCTGTTCCACTGGTCTAGATGCAAAATATTTGCTCACATTTCTAAGATAGAGCTTAGAATAAATAGATACTCTTTGTGATAAATAGAATAATGAAGACTAGTTAAATAAGCATGTGGAGTTCCAGACATAAAAAATTAGGATGATTTTTACGCTATAGATTTGGAGTGTATTAAAGAATGACATTTAACAACCTGTTGATCAAAATAGGGGTTGAAATTACAAGAGAAAAAACCACAAATTATTGATTAAAAATATTCTGAATGAATAGAGGGAAGTTTTCTATGAGGTTATGTGGCCGAACATTTATTCTAGGCTTCCATTATGTGTTAAATGAAAATAGTTCTAGAGTACAAGATTTGCAAAGAAAGCTCTTGAGTGTGAAGGTAGCTGCCCAGCTCAGCACTCTATTTTTTCCTGGTTGTGTACAATCTTCAGGTAGCAGTCTACAACAGTGCTCCCTTCTTAACGGGTTTCTGATTGGTGCTGATAAAGAGAGGAACATCAGAATACTGAAGGAAGGCCTGACCTAGGGTTTCTATTGCTGTGCAGAGACACCATGACAATTCAGCTCTTATGCAGGAAACCATTGGATTGGGGCTGGCTTTCAGTTTAGAGGTTTGGTGAACTATCATCATGGTGGGAAGCATGAGAGCACACAGACAGACAACAATAGGTACAAATCCATAAGCAGAAGCAAGAGAAATAGTCACTGGGCTTTGCATTAGAATTTGATATCTCAAAGTCCACCCCCAGTGACACATTTCCTTCAAACAGGCCATGTCTATTTCAATAAAACCATTCCCCACGGGCCTATTGAGGTCATTTTCATTCAAACCACCACAGGGCCTCTTTTTGGTATTAGCTTGGATCTTGTGCTTTTTTCATGGGCTCTGTGACCTCTGTGTTTGTTCACCTTTCTCTGAAGATACTCCAGTTCTAGTCATGGTGACCAAGGCCACTATTACCAGTTATAATAATGTTGTATTCTAAGCCCAGTTTGTTTGCACAATGTATATTAATCCTTTACTCTCCTCACCTGCTACTTTAGTGCAGCATTTGCTAGGTCCTGGGACATTCGAATGCCAATCTGAGATTCAAAGTTTTACCATGTTATCCTCAGACATACACAGCAACGCAACTCAGTGTGTTCAATGCCTCTCATCATCCCTTATTGTGTTCCTCCTTGCTCCTGTCTTTTATTTTCTTGATGTAATGATTATTTTGCAACAGCATTAAGCTCAAAGAAAAATTAGATGAAAAAATACAGAAATTCCTTTATGCATCACTCATTCATATCATCAACTTATCCTAATTAATTGTATGACATATTTATTGTGACTGATTTGTCAATATTATATATTAGTATTGCTGCACACTATAGTATACACATTCTATGTCATATTCATTCCATGTGGAGTTTTTTCATATTTCTTATATTTTTTTATACAAAAATATTGTATAGAAATCAGTAGAGGCTAGGTAGTGTTTTAAATGCTGGCAAAAAAGGTAGTAAATCAAGGAAGGGTGGTCTCATAGAGCTTAAAACAGAGAAGATGACAAATTAAACCACATAACAGATTACATGTTGGGCAATTATTTATATTTTAAGAGAAGAATGAAGCAGAGTAACAAGGGAATTGCAGCACTTCATGAGTGCTTGTTCAGAAAATAATTGGAGTTGGGGAGTTGGGCTTTGTGACTTGTAAGAACAGAATCAAAATGTGAAGCTGTTCAAGAAGCCACTATACTGCCATAGTATACTTTAGCCAAGAGTGAATTAGAAAACCATTCCCAGTATCTAAATCTGTTTTATATATAGGACACTGTGATGGACTAAATGATACTGCCCCCCTTTCCTTAGGTTCATGTCAGCTTAGTCATCAGGGAGTGGCAACCAGGTTCAGGTGTTCTCTTCCTACTGCCTGAGGCTCTAGATGTAGGACTCTCAGTGATTACTCCTTTGCCATGTCTGTCTGTATGCTACCATTTTCTGCCCACCACATCATCATGACAATGCACTAAGTTGCTGAAACTGTAAGCAAACCCCAATTAAATGCTTTCTTTTATAAGAGTTGCTGTCCTCACAGCACTAGAACAAGTAGATATGAATATGTTTAACTGAAAATTCAATGTCCTGACAAATTTAAAAAGCAAGATATTAAAATAGTTGATGTTTCCTTCAGTGAAGTACTTATATAACCGTAAATATTTTTACAGTTTAATGTTGGACTTTTTAGGTAAGCTTTTTTTCATAATATTTTGATTGGTTATTTGGGAGTTTCATATCATGAACACTAAACACACTCATTTCTCAGCCCCCTTCCTGACCCTTGAGACCTTCCTCAATAAAAATAGAGGGGAAAAAAAGTCCATTTGTGTGTGCTGCTCGTATACTTACTGGAGCATGCTCAAGCTCCCAGTAGACAGTCCCTTAGTGAAAACTGAGTCCTTCACCCACACCCCTGCCAGAAGCCATCAGTTGTGGAGAGCTACACTTCAGCACCATTATCACAATCATGAGAGTTCTCTTTGATGACTTTCTGTCTAGGCTGCTAGTTGTTTTGACAGGTGGAGCGGTGGTGATGCTTGTGGGCTGTGCTGCCACTGAGGGCCATGCCGGTATGTGTGGCCTGAATAGCCACCTGAGACAATCTTGATGTCCTTGCCTTGTGCTGCCACTAAGGACTGTGATGGGGTCCGTGGCTCCTGCAGAAGCAAATGGCTGTGTTGATGTCCATGGTCTATACTGCCATGGGAGACCATATTGAGGTCCATGTACTTCTACTGACTCCAGAGACCATGTGGATGTCTGAGGTTCAGGCTGTTGCCAGAAACCATGTAGACATCCATGGTCGCTGCTTCCTCTGTNAAAAAAAAAACCTCCTTTTGCCGTGGTACTCATGACTGCAGACTCACAGTTGAGAAAGAGGGACATATGGAAATATTTAATTTGCTGACTAATTTAGAAACCCCAATTTGAATATACTTAAAATTCATTAATATGGATCAAGAAATACCTTCTAAATTGATAGTATATATATATTTAGAACTTTCAAATACATTGTTGTCTTTGGATGAAATAACATTTTATTGTACTAAATTATGTCTCCTCCTTGGATATGAGATGTTATATCGTTTAACTTTATATAGTAGTTATTCTTCGCTAGGAGACATTAGAGAAAAATATACAATTGTAGTTCAATTAATTTTATAATACAATTATTTAGTTTTATAATTCAATTAAATTAATAATACCTCTCCAATCCATGTCATCTTAACAATTTTGCTTTGTATTTCATGATCAAACTTACTGGATTATTATTATAATAATCATTGATTGAGAAGATAAAAATGCAAAACTATTTGTCAAAGCTATTAAAAATATGATTTAAAAATGCTTCTATGTTGTCAATAACAATTTTAAGTGTTAATTAATTTATATCAAATAAAATAATTTCTATGGATAGAAATGTGGTTTAATGTCAAATTAACTGCACATCAATCCTAAGTCAAGTCAATATGCAAAGGATTTCTTTCAGAGTTACCTTAAGTAAGTAGGTACTCTCATAAAACATACAAGTAACATACAGACTGAAAAAGTTGTATTTACATATTTAGGAAGATACATGTTTGTATAAAGATACCTATATAAACACATGTGTGATATGAAAAATAATAAGAAAAAGAGGTCATGAATTTGAAAGAAAGCAAGGATGAGGTATGTGGGAGTGTTTGGAGGGAGGGAAAAGAATGGAGAATGATGTAATTGTATACTATCCCAATAAGTAAAAAAGTAGTAAAAAGACAGAAATAAAATGTGCGTTAAATATAACCACCATGAACACAATTCAGTTTACTTTCAATTCTTTCATTAATTCATTAAAATTAATGTTTTCATTATATTATTTTACAAAATAGGTGACATTATGGAATTCATGGATTCCTAACATTGTGACTCCAGTATGCATTTGCAATAAAAACTTTGAATGTTCTAGGTTTGAAACCTACAAACACTTTGTACTCTATAACTAGCCTGACCAAATGATTGCTTTCCAATAAAACCAGACTTATGCACACAAGATATTGAACCTAATATACTTTACACTTGCTGTGGGAAATTCTCTTCATTTTGCTCAATTATTTAAAAACATTAATACATACTGACTATGGACTGTATAACAGGTAAATAGTTGGGGTTATCTCATGGGTTATAGTTGGCTCTTCCTGTGTCAAGCATTAACCTCAAAATATCAAGCCTTTTATTTACAAAAGTAAAAAAAAGTATTCAAATATAACTTGAAATAGTTAAATTTCTTGAAAATTTTAAGTTTTATATTATGTATACAGGCACACACTATGGTACCATTTGATTGTAAAATCCCTTTTGTTTATAAATTTTCATAAGAGTAAAACTGTGGTATCGAGTGTTAAAGAGTCTCAAATAACTAAACTGAACTAAGCAAATGTTCTTTGCCTGCCTCCACGCCATATTCCAACATGGCTGCAGAGCCCGGAGGCACCCAGTTAGTGGCAGGGAGTGCATTCTGAAAATCAAGCTTAGTTCTTCTGGTTAGTATCTTAACCATTGCGCCATCTTTCCAAACTTGACCTGATTTGATTTTGTTTGTTTTTTGGCTACTTATTTCCTTGTTTGTTTTTCTTACACATTTTGGGTTGTACGCAGGAATCTTTTCAGTATAGTGGGTCACTGACGCGAAAAAGTTTCAGTTCTATTAAATCACAGAGCTAGTTTTATTTGTAATTTGCATTACTACATGTTACCTTATTGACACTAACAAACTGAGCTTCCTAACTAGCATTTT
Source organism: Ellobius talpinus (assembly GCA_001685095.1). Taxonomy (NCBI): domain Eukaryota; kingdom Metazoa; phylum Chordata; class Mammalia; order Rodentia; family Cricetidae; genus Ellobius; species Ellobius talpinus. The sequence goes on along the minus strand of LOJH01019353.1, from coordinate 3,827 downwards.
TCTATTGTAGTGCATTTAAATGTTTGTTCACTTAACGTGGAATACTGTTTGTTGGGTTTGGCAACATACTATGAATATGGCAGTATATAAAAGCAAGTTTGTTGTATTTTTTTAATCTTTCAATTATATTATCTATAGTTCTTTACCTAGTATTTCAGCAGGATATTTGAGAAAGTTTGTGGTTTATTATCAAAAGGTTCTAGGGCCATTTCCCTTCTCTTTACAGAATTTATCTGAGTTTAAGTGTGCTGTGCACAAGACACTATCACCTTCAAATAAAGTGTTCTAAAAGTAGTAGAGAGACTGTCTTTTAGGGTTATCTCCCAAATGCCTGCTTTTCTATGTTAAAATAATATAAGAGTCATTGATAGTGAGTCTTCCCCTCATAAAGGAAAGTGTTGTCTTTTATGTAGAGACAGTCGCCGCACAACACAGACTAGCACTTTACTGGAAAAAAAAAACAAACCCATCGTTATCAACACACTTTCTGGGTTTTCTGCTTGCGATTCTAATGGCTCTAATATCACTTGCAAATTTCAATCTGGACTATACTAATTGGCAGGTTTAAAACGTGGGCAAAACAGGTAATTTTCCTATTGTGGAATCAATGTACATCTAGACTTCTCTGCAGGCTTTTCTGCGGGATCTACACTTCTCCTACCCCATACAGATGATCGATGATTACACCAGTTGGGAACACAGAATTATGTGGGCAGAAAGAAATATTTTCTTTCCTTTGTAGGATCTTAAGGTCTGAAACAATAGCCTGAGGAACAAAGATTCCCCACAGGAGAGACTCTACCCTCAAAGGCAAGGATTGAAAGTCAGAAAATAGTGAACGATGCCATGGTGTTGTTCAGGTCCTGGCAGGAAATGAGCCGGGAATGAACCAATATTGGATATTTAGTCTTCTATTCCAATTGAGTCTTTTCTATCCCTTCAGGTAATGTGTTCTTAGTTTGGATTTTGATTCATGTAAACGTAATTATTGCTGAATAAAATAGATTTTTAAATTTATATTTTCTGAATATTTGTCAAATTTCCCTGAATATGAAAAAAACATGTTTTCTCATGATGACAAAGGAACTCCCATCAATTTCTCAAAACTATAGGGGGGTATACTGATTTTTTTTGTAGATATAGTTTATATGTTTTTTCTACTATTGCTGCCACTACCAAATATGAAACACATAAAATCGTTTTTATTTCAAATATTGGTTTTACACTCGAACCAGAAACCCAACACTAAATCATTGAGAGAAGTGGAACAAACCATGGGATTACATTTATTTTCTGTTGGTTTGTAAACCGGAGGTTTGTAAATGGCTTCTCTTCAGTATAACTTACTTGCTCATGTGAAAGTACACTTCAGTGCTCTGCCACATTGATTGGCAATTAGAATGTAGCGCAGAAATCATGCCGTAATTATCTGCTGTTGGCAGCACGATTTCATAACTTGTGTGAGTCCTGAAGGAATTCATTTGTACTTTTAGCATATAGCTGAAAGGAAAACCACGGAGCTAGGTTATTACAGAACCAAATGAAAAGATGCCAAAGACTACAGAAATAAAAATTTTGACTTAATTCCATAGTGTGGTCTGACTCATCTTCAGTAATGACTTACTGATCAGGAGAGTTAATGGAAGCGCATGCTTCTCCCAGGACACAAGCGAGGCGGCGTCCTCCATGTGTCAGGCTTTCAGCGTACTGACTCCATTTCACTGCCAGTCATCCCCAAACTGGACCAGCAAAGGCTGGGAAGGCGTCCTCGTCGTAGTCAATGCTGCTGTGAAGACTGGCAAATTCACCACTTAGGAAAACAATTCACCAAAATGGGATATTGCTTGCCTTGCCATAAAACAGTGTTCTCTTTACATTTTAATCTCTAGAAAATTGTTAATCCTATACTGTATGGAACAAAAATCAATGACTGAATATATGAAATAGTTTTGTAGTCAATTCTAATAAAGTTTTGTAAATAGCTATCCAGTAACTACTGAGACTTACTAGACTTTGGAACACCGAACAGAAATTTTCTGAAATTAAAATGTACATAAGACAGACACAAATGCCCACTAGTCTTAATACGAGTTAATTCCTGAAGAAGATGTGAGAGAAAAATTATAGAATAAATACCAGTTTTTGTCATTGAGGAAAGTATTTAGTTTTTATATGACATTATTGAAATTATATATGTGTGATATATGTAGTTAGATATATTTTAGTTTATATGTATATATAATATGTATCTATGGAGTAATTATTAAGTTTTTATTTGCTAAAAAAGACAAGTTAATTAAGTATTTTATATTCTGATATAGCAATAAATTCTGGTGATGTTTAACATGTAGCTTGGCTTAACAGAATACAAATATATTAGATTCAATACTAAAATAATTTGTGTGTATATATAAAAGAATAATAAGGACTATCACAATGGTGTAATTGATTAAATTATTCCACAGTGGCACAATATATGAAATGTAAATAAAATGGAAAACTTTCAGACTCAGTTGATCTCAGAGAAAGAAAACATGAACATCTTGCTTAGATACTAAGCTGCTGAAGGAAGGAAACCCTCAGTAAGGTATTCCAAGTCTGTGAAGTTGGTTCCGGTCCCTTTCATCTATATAAGAACTGAAAGCTGTGAAATCCTAGTAGAGATGATGGCTCAACGTTTTGACTTTCAAATACTTTTTACAAATGGAGAAGGGTAATTCTCTCTTCCTTTACATAAATGGGGGAGTGTTAAAACAACACCATTGAAAGCATCTTCTGTGTCCCCTTAACTTGAACAGATGCTGAAATACAATTCAGCTCCTACCACAAAAAGTCCTAACCTTTAAACTGTAGATGGAGAGGGTATTATATAACATGATGGCTTAGGCATGGTGTTTTAAGATTTTCGTAGCAGAACGTTAAGGGGCTGCTAGGTACTTTCCTGTTGCTGTGCGAAAACATAAAGATGATGGCAACTTACAGAAGGAGGGGTTGCTTGGGCTGATGATTCCAGAGGAATAAGACTCTCCCATGCCTGGGAAGCATGACAGCAGCAGCTGATACAGCAGCTGGAGCAGGAAGCCAATAGCAGAGAGCAAACTAAGAATTAGGTTTGGTGCCACCTGCTATTTTACCTTTGTCACAGTGACTGCTCAGGACAAAGCCTGGGTGGGGGTGGGGGTGGGGCAAATTCTGTTACCCTAGATGATGGCTCTGTTGCTGTGGCTAAAGGTACCTTTAACTAAATATCTATAGTTCGAATAAAACTGGAGATGTAAAGGCTAGGGTGAAAACCTGTGAGCTCACAGAGTTAGAAAAGCAACTGGCTAACATTCCCAGATATCTCACTCTTTTCACACTGACCCAACTAAAAACTCAAGCTAGGCTAGTCCCTACTACTTCCTGTCTACTAGTTGCTAGGCCTGCCTCTAAGAGCCCAGGTTAACATTATTTAATTAATACAAATGTGTCTTTACACAGTTAAACAAATGCAGCATAAACAAATGTAACACATCTTTGTCTAGTTAAATATTCCCACAACAGAGCCATTTACTCTCACAGCTAACCACTGGCGACATACTTCCTCTAACAGGGCAATACCTACTAATCTTCCCAAACAGTGCCGTTACCTATTGTCTAGTGTTCTAATATCTATATCCTTGGGGAAGGGGGGTCATTCTTATTAAAAGTATAATAATGGTCAAATAGAAAAAAAATAAAGTTATCTATTTATCCTCATCCTAAAGAATATTTTATTTTATATATATATTTTTATTTTTTATTAAAAATTTCCACCTCCTCCCCTCATCCCATTTCCTTCCCCCTCT
>LOJH01019352.1:5098-19806 GCA_001685095.1 Ellobius talpinus | reverse complement strand
CTGGAAGAACAGTCAGTGCTCTTAACCTCTGAGCCATCTCTCCAGCCCTGAACTGTTATATTTTAGGAAACGATGCAGAATAACAGGTCTTGTCTCAGACCTATACAATTAGAATCTGCATTTTCACAAGATCTTCATGGGCTGGAGAGATGGCTCCATGGTTAAGAGCACTCACTGCTCTTCCAGACACCCAGATTCAATTCCCGGCACCCACATCAGATGGCCCACAACCACCTAAAGCTCAACTCCAGAGACTTCCAACTCCTCTGGCCTATGTCGGCACCTACACACACGTACTTATAATCAAGAAAAAGAAGAAAACAAAACAAGATCTCCAGGTGACATGTATGCACATTACAATTCAGGAAGTATCTTTCCTTGCTGGATTTCTTAGGATTACTATCACTGTGATGAAACATCATGACCAAAGGCGATTTGGGGAGGAAGGGGTTTATTTGGTTTATATTCCTGATCCATAGTCCATAGAGGAAAGTCAAGGCAGAAACCGAAACTGGGCAGGAACCTGCAGGCAGGAGCTGATGTGATGCAGAGACTGTGGAACAGTGTCATTAAATTAAGAAAATGCCTTACACTCTTATCCACAACCCAACCTTATGGAGGTATTTTCTCAATTAAAGTTCCCTCCTCTTGGATGACTCTACCCTGGGTAGAAAAACAAAAAACGAAAAAACTAGCCAACACACATAGTAGTATATGCCTGAAATCCCAGCACAGAAGTATGAAGATCAGAAATCTAAAGTTATCCTTAGCTAACCATCAGCTTTGGGGCAAGCCTGGGCCTATATGACACCCTGTCTCAAAAGAACACTTTTTAAATTCAATATATAAAATCTGATTAAAATGAAGTATCACTCTTAATCATTGTTCTACATGTTGGATTGTACCAGAAAAAAATATTAGAGTAGTCCTTTAGCCTTCACCTTGCTCGCTATTTTTCATTCTGTAGTTCCCTGGAAGGCACAGCAGTGACTACTTAAACTCTCTAATCCCAAATTTTCTGACCTGGGGCAAATGAGTCAACCTTTCTGTATTCAATGTCTTTACATTTAAAGACAGAAAATGACTACATCACTTCATCAAGTTACTGTGATGACTCAAACACAGTCATTCAAATAAATGCCTGGGCTTAAGGTGGGCACACAGAGTGTAAGCAGCTGTCTCCTGTTCCTGCTGCTTCCCTTTATTCCGGTGGCCTACATTTTCCTCAAGCATTTCTTCAAAATATTCCAATATTCTATATATTATTGACCCCTTCTAAGCAATTCTTGATTAAATCATTCAAATATTCCACTTCTCAAGTCAAACAATTCAGTCTGGGACCTGAAGCTTCAAAGGTAAATGAAACAGTTATCCTTAAAGATCCATGCTAGTAGATACAACCAAAATAAAATGTGACAGTTACTACAGGAAAAAGGGAAAACTAATTTGTCTTAAAAAAAAAAATCAAGCTACGTGCCACAATCAAATTAGAACACAAGAATAATTCTCTTTCTGTTTAGTGCTTCCAAGCATGAGGGGATTCTCAACCACAGACTGACTGATGGGAACTTTGTGATGTTGGGAGCACATGAAGGAGAAATGCCAAGAGGCGAGTGCAGAAAGGCACAAAGTGCACAGCGCCAGAGGAGAGGAGAGAAGACTGGAAGCCATGCCCTAGCAAAGAGAGGGAGGGCACAGAAAACAGGTGAGAGGAGCTGCAGATGACAAAATATAAAGAAATCCTGAAACACAGGTTTTTAAACACCAAAGGGAGGGGAAAAACAGATTTTTTTGATTGCATGGTTACTGGGGGCTGGAGAGATAGCTCAGGTAGCTTGCAACAACTTACAACTGTGCACATGTGGGCACACACACACACACACACACACACACACACACACACACTAACTCAGTAAATCTTCCTAAGACAAAGATTAACAGTGATCTTGTCTCCTCACAGCAACTCATCTGCCATGACTAAATTAGTTTTTTTAATATAACACCTTGCAGTGCCAATGGAAGTTTTATTTAAATAATTCAGTTCATTAACAAGACTACAATCTGCCGTTAATCCCAACATTTAAGAGGCAGAGGCAGGTAGATTTCTGTGAGTTCAAGGTCAGTCTGGTCTACAGAGTGAGTACCACGACAGCTAGGGCTACATGGAGAAACTATGACTCAAAAAACAAAACAAACAACAAGACCACAACCAGATGTGAAAAAGTGATTATGTCATTCCATATCTCGCCTTGTACCTAGCAATCACTTAGTGTTGACCTTAAGCAAAGATTTATCACTAGATAAAGATATTAATGATATGTTTTTATATAAAATGTACTTTTTTTCTTTGTTGGCTTAGTGATATCTCAAAACTATCAGAAACCAGTTTATTTATGTAAACGTTACCCTGTGAAACCTCAAACTTTATAGATTATAAAATCTTGAGGTTTTTTTTAAAGATATATAATTTTGTCGGATGGTGGTGGCACATGCCTTTAATCCCATTTGGGAAGCAGATGCAGGTAGATCTTTATGAGTTTGAGGCCAGACTAGTCTACAGAGTTCTAGGACAGCCAGGACAAACCCTATCTTGAAAAACCAAAAAAACAAACAACAAAAAACATTATGTAATTTTAATTAAAACACTATGATTAATCATCAAATCTACACACTTTCAAATGTTAGGTGGATATAATCACTTAGAAGCTCAACAATGCACACTTACATAATAAGGACTGAAATATCTGTCTATAAATACATATATATATATATATATATATATGTTAAGCACAGAATTTCCCAAAGTTATTTGCTACAATATCTTAAAAAAAAAAACAAAAAACTCATGCTAACATCTCAAAAACATTCTTAAGGAAGAGGTTAAAAAAAAAAGACCTCTCATTTGATTTCAAATTTTTCCCTCTACTTTTCCTATGGCCCCAGGACATAATTTAACCTGCAAACCCTCAGTTCTCTAATGTTCAGTCTTGTAAGAAGGCAGTGTTGGTGGCTGCTAGTGCTGCTCTGCAATAGAGCACTTGCTTAGTCACCTCTGAGGTTCCCTAGTGCCACAAGGGAAAGAAAAAGGCCATGAATAATGTATTAACAGCAAAAACAACTCTCTACTTTTCTCATCCTTTTAGAAAAGGTTGTTTTTCTGAGTATTTTGACAGCACTTATGTAGTATACTACTTGTATGCATGTAAGGCACCAGAATCCTGGAACTGGAATAACAGTTGGTTGTGAACCTGGTGAGAGCTTCGAACCAAACTTGGGTTCTCTGCAAGAGCAGCAAGCTCTGAACCATTGTGCATTTTCTGAGGACCTGCAAAATGACTCCCTCTTTAGCTGGAAATGATCATACTACAGACTTCCCTTCTCTTTCCCCTTTATTTCTTAAGTGTACTTTTGCAGAGAAAGAAAATGACTTTGAGTTTCTTCTTTTCACCTAAATTAAATACCACAAGAACCTCTTTTTCTCCATCCAAAACTGACAAGATTAACAACAGTATTTCTCCTGATTGGGGGTATTTAATATTTAGGCCAGGGAGGGTGACTGCACAACTAGTTTTTCCCTGAACTATTCTGGTTTTTGTGGTTTTACTGGTTTGTGGTCTTAGGGGTTCTATTGTGCTGATAAACATCATGACCCTAACAATCTGAGGAGGAAAGGGTTTATTTCAGCATATAACTTTGTTTTTCTCACGTCAGATGGGTAATGTGCCCACTTCGTAACAAGGTTTAATGGGCAGCACATATCACACACTGGCGTGAAACCCCAATCATCATGCTCATGAACCATGAAAGGATCCAGCATATAACTCTTAAGTAACAACATTTCACTGTTGAAGGAAGACAGGGAATGAACTCATCAGGGCAAGAAGCTGGAAGCAGACGGTGATGCAGAGGCCAGAGAGAAGTGCTGCTTACTCAGCTTGCTTTCTCACAGTACCTACAAACTGCACCCAGGGGTGGCACCATCCAGAGAAATGGCTATCCTGAATCAATCAGCAATCAAGACAATGCATTGCAGGTGTGGTGGTTTGAATGCTTGGTAACCAGTTAGAGGAACTATTTGGGAAGGATTAGGAAGTGCAGTGCTGTCATAGTGGGTGTGGCCTTGTTGGAGAAGGTGTGTCACAAGGGGGTGACCTTAGAGATTTTCAAGACCCTGTGTCTGTGTCTGTCTCCCTCTTCCTCTCTTCCTCCTCCAATCTCTCTGCCTACAAATCAGGCTACCAGTTTCTGCTCCATGTGACTACATGCTTCCTGCCATGATGATCACTAACCCTCTGAAACATAAACAAGACCCTTTTAAAGCTGCCTTAGTCATGGAGTTTCACCAGAGAAACAGAATGCTAGGACAGCAGGCTTGCCCTTAGGCCAATCTAGTGGGACTTTTGAGTTCCCTCTTCCAAAATGACTCTAGCCTGTGTCAAGATGACACAAACCTGGCCAGTACTTTTCTTTTTAAGACAAAGTGTCAGTATGTAGATCAGGTTGGCCTTCAACTCACAGAGATCCGTCTCCTGAGTGCTGAGATTAAAGACAAGTGCCACCATGCCCAGTCCAGCTTTTGTTCTTACCCAAGAATCATTAATGTTATTCACATTTAGTCTCAAAAATGTTTGTTTAGTTACTTTATCTTTGGGCTATTATCAAGTTCATTTTCACTCTGAAAGAGAATCTCCAGTAGCCAAAGTTGGCCTTGAATTTCTGATCCTCTTGCCTCTAGCTCTGGAGAACTAGGCTCACAGGCATGCACCACCATGCCCAATTTTCACAAGATCCTTTATTATGCTGCCCTATTTGCAATAAAATTTCCCTTTAAAATAGTGAGGTGATAGGAGCCTTTGACCAGCATACAGAAGTTCTAAGATTTGTTTCCAAACACCAGAAAAACAAATAAATCAAAAAAATATACTGGCATATGTGACTAAAAGATTCTTGAGGTAATTCAAAGATTATGCATTTTCTAATATACAGTATCTATTACTTAACTAATCTTTGTCAAACTATACTCATATTAGTTAAGAAATAGTCCAATTGGGACTGGCAACATGGCTCAGTGGCAAAGGCACTCAATGCTAAGCCTAATGATCTGAGTTCAGTTCCTAAAGTCACATAACAGAAAAGAACTAATTTTGAATTCTTGATATTCTCTGACATCACACATGTACCATGGCATTTGCCACACACACACACACACACACACACACACACAAATGTATAAAAAGTTTAAAAAAAGAAGTAACAGTTAACCTTTATAGACTGAAATGTGAGCCCCCAAAGTTTATACATGGAAGTCTTCACTCACAATATGACTGTATTTGTAACTGTCATTATAGATGCAATTAAAATTCTTAAAAGAACCCTTAAGGTAACAGACATGGTATCATGACACTGTCATGTTGCATAGTGGAATGCATTACAACAGAAAAAAATTCATGTGTGACAAAGGAAAATGTATAAGCCCCAAGGAAAGGCTTTTGGAGTAACAAAACATCAATACCTCAATCCTGGAATAAACTTCTATTTAACTCACTCAGTTCTTAAGATAACTCTAGAAGACACACACATAACCTTTGGGAGAAAATGTATTTAAAATATTCCTCTTACCTTGATATGCATATCTCTCTAACTTGCTGAGGTGTCAAAGCAAAAATAAAGAACTTCTCTTGAAACCGTTGAATACTGCTTTGAACTGAGGAGGGAAAAAAAATTATTCAGTAACAAATAAGCACCTGAAATAATCAGGAACTTGAGAAAGTGTTGGCTAACTCTTGGAATGTTCAATGTTAAATTTAACACTCTAAACTTCAGTATTGTGTGAAATTGCATTCATATTTAATTCTAAGTAGTTATCCAAATGAGCTTACTTTTAAACTTAATCATTCAGTATTCTAAAACATTAACTATATTGTGATGTCAAATACAGTAAAACCATTCAAGATGACATTTCATTCCAGACTATCTCATGAGAGTCAGAAATATTCTCTCCCAGTAATGCAATACAAAAAAACTGATGTTTTGACTAATTTCTTTGTTGTTTTATATTTCACTACTTTATATTTAATTACTCACAACAAACAAAAGAAAATCCAAATTTTCAGAACTTTAGGTAAATGTGGTAAAGAGCAATTGTTGCTTATAAAAGATAACCTAGCTAAAAAGAATTACATGGCAACGTCATACTGTTAAACTACATTATTAAAAGCTAAAATGTATTGATAACTTCACGAAGAACTGTAACATATCAATACTGCTGAATTAATTATTCACTGATGTTCCAATGTTCATTATAGGCATGGTGGCACATGGCTGTAATCTTAGCACTCATGAGGCTGAGGCAAGGGGATCCTGACTTCAAAGCCACCTTGGGTCATATACTGAGTTCAATGCTACAGAGGCCCTGTCAAAAAAAAAAATAACAGAGCCCACTGACACATAGGAAGGAGAATTGACCATAAAATACTGCAACATCACCCAAGAGAAAGCAAAAGTAACTTCTGTATGTTAGTGTTGCAATTATCCCAGATCATGAACAAGGTGACAACTAAAATGTCTAAGGTTAAAAGGCCCTCCTTGTCAGTCATACCAAACCAAGAAAAATACTAACTTCTTGAGTAAAGTCCTAATCTTGACTTCAGTATTCTTTATCTTCCAGAGTCCTGTTGTCTGACGTCTTCTTCCCTGTCACTGCCCATTCTTACTGACATCACTGCTGACGTCTACGACTGCCATCAAGTTCCCATGAGAACATGCGTGGAGTTAGTCCTCTTCAGCATCACGTCCATCACCATTCCTCTGCTATAGGGTCCCAAGTCTGAATAAGCCATGTTTAAATTCCATTCGGTACATTCCTCCATCAACAACAATCTTGGCTCTTTTCCTAGCAAACCTGTACTTCACAAGCTTCCTGAAGCCTATTTACTTTCTCCACTATTTGGTTTTACAATTATCCACTACAATTTCAACTTCTTTGAATAGTAAAAGCTCTCTCCTTCCTTGACATAAATTCCAATTTTGTGTGTGTGTGTGTGTGTGTGTGTGTCAATACAAGTTTCTTCAAGTCTCTATGAGAAAGCTTAATTGAATTCCCCATTAGCTAGGGTAATGCAAAATCTGAGCATAATTTATGGTACTTAATCATAACTACATACTCAGTTGTTACACTGATCTGCTCACTTTTCAGTTCTGGGGATCAAATTTAGGGCCTCACACATGCTAGAGAAGTCCTTGAACCCTAAGCTTCAGTCCAGGACCCTGCTACAGTTTTACACACCCTCTCTGACATGCCCTGCTGTGTAGTCCTTTTGCCTCAGCCTCCCAAATGATAGGAATGTACACCTTGCCCAGCTTTGTTCTGCCTTTTTCCCTATTTAATAACTCCTAAACTACACAACATTCTCCCTAAAGTCATCTCATATCTTCTGTCTTCCCTACGATTCGACTACATGGCCACCTCCAAATTAATATTCATTAATTATCTGAGTTAAGATATGTTTGTTTTTATTTATTCAAATAATTTAAGCCATTCATTTTAATGGATTTAACATTAATGAGCACATCACTTTATATTCGTTTGATCATACTCAGGAGCTTACTGAGCATATCCTAATATGAAAGACTTAGAAGTTATGAAAAGAAGCTAACCTACTAACATGACAATCTTTGAGATTAGCAAGGATTTAAAAAACAGTAATACAATGTGAGGAACCAAGAAAAACAATACAAACACATGCTGTTAGAAAAAATAAATTAGCACAAAGCCTAATTATTCAAAAAGCTGTTATTAAACTTCACTGAATATCAAAATTTTAAATATTCATGGTCTTGGGCTCAACCTTTCATCTAGGCATTTTTTATCTTTCATAAATATATATTAGCTATTCAGAAATATAAGTAAAATGCTCAAAGATGTTATGTATATAGAACTGTAGGAATAGTGCCTGACATTTCATATACTAAAATATTCTAAGTGAGCAAAAACTGTAAATGTACACCACACTTCTGATAGCACGAAGGTAACAGACCAACTATAATCTAAAGACAACATATACACTTCCAAAAGCACTAAGAGACTGTCCTGGTGAGAATGACTATAGGGCTAGACTCACAGCTATCTGAAAAAGAATAATAACCCTCCTCAACATGAAGACAACACAATGGCCCTGCAACTGCAAGTCTTTTCAAATAGAGAATAGGAAAAAAAAATAAACAATACATTTAGAGATGGCCAATTTTGAGATGTCTCTGTCTGAACCAGAAATGAGATCCTAGGAAACTTTCCCTTCCTTTGTTTCTGATGTTTATCATCTAAGAAGAATGGAAGAAAAGGAAAATAAGTATTTGCTTATGGAAACAGTGACAAACATGAATACAGAGAAACATATGAACAGATTATTTTAGCTTGAGGATAACGATAAAACAGGTTATACACATTTCTAGAGTTATAATCTGTTCATGAGCAAGATACAGGCTTTCTTAACTACTTTCCAAAATAAAGTTATCTCCAGCTGAGCATAGTGGCACATCCCTTTAACCCCAGCACAGAGGCAGCAGCAGGTGAAATTCTGTGGCCTTGAATTCTAGAACAGCCAACACTACATTGAGAGACCCTGTTTCAAAAAAACAATACGTGGAATGCCCAATATAAGTTTATTTTATTAAGTTTATTAAATAGAAAAAAACCCCACTTTCCTGGACAGATGGTGGTGGCACAATCCCAGCACTCAGGAGGCAGAAACAGGTGGATCTCTGTGAGTTCAAGGCCAACCTGGGCTACACTAGGTTGATCCAGTGAAAAAGAGAAACAGAGCCAGGTAGTAGTGGCTCACACCATTAATCCCAATACTTGGGAGTCACACACCTAAAGGCACTAGAAAGGTGGAGACAAGAAGGAATACAGTTGGGAGGTGAGAGGAACATAAAACGGAAGGAGACAGGAACTCAGGGCATTCAGTCTGAAGATTCATGGAGACAGAATTTTGCCTCCCTTCAGTTTGAGAATTCAATAGAGGGAAAAAGTCTCTCTAGTGAATGGCTCCTTTACTTCTCTGACCTTTCAGAATTTACCTTAATTGACTCCAGGTTTTTATTAAGACCAATTAGAACTCGTGTTACAGGCATGTGCCACTCACTGTACTCAGCTTTCTGTTCTAGTGTTTTATGTTTGTTTCTACTGTACATGCACACAACAGAACACTTGTAGAGGTCAGATGATAACTTGTAAGGATCAATTCTCTCCACCATGTGGATTACAGATATCAAACTCGTGTCTTGAGGTTTGGCGATAAGTGTCTTTGATCCACTGAGGGATATTGCTTTTCCTCTAACAATAATTTTCAAAATAAAAAGTTTAAAGAAGCAAGTTTTCATATAAAAATTTCAATATGTACTTTTTTGTGGTGTTGAACATTATTATTACATATATCTGTATGTGTTCACACATATACACACAATCAGAAAACAACTTGTGCTAGTTAGACATCTACTACGTGGGTTCTAGGCATCTAGGTTCAGGTTATGAGGTTCCACAGCAAACACCTTTTACTCTCTGAGCCATTTCACTGTTCCCAAAGATCTGTTTTAATAGCATTAATAATGGCAAAAAGGCCAATGAGTTTCTTATTTTTCTAATAGAATTTAAAGTGTTAAATAAATGAAACAAAGTAAGATACCAAGTAGCCATCTTGGCCTGTCAACAATCAGACCATCCTAACTCAGTACCAGTCCTGTCTGAAGACTTCATCCTGAATCACCAAGATATACTGTACCACCTACATACACACAAAATAATAAATAAATAAATAAACACCCTTTCCCACTTTAGAAAAAAATATGTATAAGGCTTTTTTTTAAGATCAATTCTTTTAATTATGTGTACGTGCTTGTGTGTGGGCATAAAGGTGTGCAGGTCACCTGGAGCTGTAGTGCAACTGCTGTGAGCCACCCTGATCTGGAAACTGAACTGCATCTTCTACAAGAGCAGTACTTACTATTACCCACTAAGTCATCTCTTCAGCCTCTAACAGATAAACATTTGTTAGGAAAGCAGCTGAAAACTACATTAAACAAAAGCTAGAGCTCTGGAACACTATCAAAACATGATAGAGACATTATGGCCTTAAGTCTATTCCCAATTCACATAAAAAGCAATCTGAGTCCTTAAGACATAAAAAGAATATAGGAGGTAGTTCTAGCCACAGGAATTAAGAGGGCAGAAGAATTAAACAAAAGACACACAAATTTGAAAGGAAAAAGTTAGCCAGGTGCAGGGATAGATCTGTAATCTAAGTTCTTGAGAGGCTGAGGCAGTAAGTCAGCATTCCAGTCTAGCCTGGGCTACACACTAAGACTCCAAAAGGCAAACAAACAAAACAGTTGAGGATAAGCTCTATATTGGCTTTTAACATCCCTCCTATTCAACTCACACACACACACCTCTTAAAAATTAGAAAGAAAAAAAAACTAAAAGACATTGGAATGATGTAACATTTTTACATTAAATTTCAGTTATAACTACAATTCTTTACTTGTACACTTAAATGTTCAGCAACAATACCTCAATTTTTTAGTTCTAGTTTGTTCTAGTTTAGTTCTAGTTTTGTTGTCTCATTTTGCTTGTGAGACAGATCTTACTACACAACCCTGGTTGGGCCAATACTATGTATCCCAGGCTGGCCACATTCTCAGCAATCGTCTTGTCTCAGTTTCCTAAGTACTGGGACTATAGGCATAAGAAACATGCCTGATTTATTTTTGTATTTTTTTCAACATTTATTTATCCACATTCACATGTGCCAATGCGGGCAAAGGCATATAAGTTAGAGCAATACCTCTGGTATAAGTAGTGTGTGTGTGTCTGAGATTTTTCCGTCTCCATTTCCCATCTCCCTGTAGGAAGACTGAGATTACAGAAGTATGTGTAATCAAGTCTGGATCTATATGGGTTCTAGGTATTCACACTCAGGTCCTCAAGCTTACTGCTTTTATGCACTAGAACATCTATCTCCCTAGTCCCTTGATTTTGGGGATGGGGCGATTTTGTTTTTGCTTTTGAGATAAGGACTTAGTATGTAATCCAGACAGGCCTCAAACCCAAAGATCTCTTGGATTACTGAAGACCACCATGCCTGGCTATCAGCGCTCTTGAATATTTGTAGCATTTATTTATCTGTGAGAGCATGCAAGCTGTGATATGCGTATGCAGGATCATAGAACTTGTTCCAGGAAAGGTTCTCTCCTCTCACCCTGTGGGTCTTGGTAACTGAGTTCAGACTCCCAGACTGGGCAGCAAAGATCTTTACCCCATGAGCCATTTTACCAACCCTCAGTATTTTTAAGGTATTAATAGAAAATCATTAATAAATAGCTGCAGGCTGATTTCTTTAAAAGATTTTTTAATTATACAGTATTTTTTCTTAATACTTACCTAAACTTGTAGGTTTGATGAGAACATCAAGGACATCATAAAAAGGCAGGTTTTTTAACTGCACATCAGGATGGACAGGAGGAATGGGAGGAGATGGCTGCTGCATCTCAAACGTGGGCTTAGTGTCCTGAAGCAGCACAGAACCAACAGGAGATGATGGTGAATGAGGTGTAATTGAAGTAGAAGGCAACGAGTGGATTCCAGCCACAGCCAAGTCAGGTTCTACTGGCGATGAACTACCATCCAAACTGAAAACTGATGATTTGATTGTGGATAAATCAGAAAGTCCTTCAAGTGTCCGTGGGTATCGGCGTCTATATAATTCTCGAATTTTAATCTGAACCGCAGGGCTGCAGCCACTCTTCAATAAATGCAACGCCCTCATCAGGAGGTCATGTTTGCGCCCACTTTTATTCCGTCCAGCAAAGCCTAGTAACACTTGTAACTCAGAAACCCTAAAACTAGAAACCATATTCTAAAAGGGAAGAAAAAGAGAAAAAAAGACAAGTCATCATCAAGTATATTTTTAAAAACCCATTTAATTATGCTGTAAAATAAGATTTTTCCTGATAGTAATCAATATTTACATATAGCACACCACTTAGAATACTAGGATTCAAAAAGTTATCTTCTCTTGAAATTTCCATTTGAGTTATGTTACATCAGATTTTTTCTCTTTATGTTGGAAACCTACTCTTGGTTTTAATAAACATCTTATTGTCTGATTATGCTCCAATATAAATCCCTATTTGCTTCTTCACTATAAATTCTTTAGCCAATGAAAATGTTCTTTTTCAAAACTGAGATCTCATAATATAAAACACAGTATTTATACAAAGTTGTTCACTAATTAAACAAACAATAAGCTGGATTTTTATGTGAGATAAACTTTTAGTGTTGCTTAGTAAATCTACAAAATCCATCTGTAACTGGTATCCAAAGCCAATGCACTTTTAACCCATATTCAAATATTAAGGAACAGACAAAATATTTTTTAAAGATACTTTAAAATATTAAGAATAAGCCAGACTGATGATGCATACATTTAATCCTGGCACTTGGGAGGAAGAAGTGCTGTGGGACAATGGTTTTACCCTGTAAACATTTGTTTCTTGTACTGGCTTAATAAAAGACTGATTGGCCAGTAGCCAGGCAAGAAGTAGAGGCAGGGCAAGAAGAACAGGAGAATTCTGAGAAAAGATTCAGTCTGCAGTTGTCACCCAGACACAGAGGAAGCAAGATGAGAATGAAAGGTACCAAGCCATATGGCTAATACAGACAAGAATTAAAGGCTAATATGAGTTATAAGAAGCCTGATCTAACAGGTCAACCAGTTTATAATTAATGTAGACCTCTGCTTGACATATTTCAAGTATTCAGTCACAAAATCTAGTAAATACTCTAAAGCTCTTGCTACCTTTTAGGTCTAGCTATGAAGTAATGCTCAGTCAAATTTGAACAAGAGGTAAAGCACAGAGGTGAGATTTACCTGTGGTACCCATGAATCAAAAGAAGGGAAGAGACCTGAAGCCACCCATCCAAAACCTACTCTCTGGAGACCCTCGTCTCTCTGTGGCTTGGGGTCTTTCCTATTCTATCTCATCAGTTAGGCATGAGACAGCCTGGATTCCTTTCTTGCAAGACTAAAGCTATTAACCCCAGGGGGAAAACAGGGAAAGGTACTAAGTACCAACTAAAAAGACGACAGGGATAAGAGCTTAGAAATAAGAATGTGGAATCACAGGACTCTGAATCGTACAAGATAGTATTTACATTGAAAATTCTGCAAAGACATTGGTGTAAGGGTCTAGGAGACCCAGTGGAAAACCTGGAACCTGAAGTCCACATACAGGCGACAGGGACCAAGACTCAGAACCCTGGGTTCTTAGACATGGTTTGGTAATTAAGAGCACTGGCTGCTCTTCAAAGGATAAGGGTTCAGTTCTCAGCACACACATCAAGCAGGTCACATGAGATCTCTCTCTGCAGACACCTGCACTAATAAACACATAGCTATATACATATCTGTGTAGTTAAAAATAGGACTTTTTAAAAGATGCTATCTTTTTTAACTTGGTTTTAGCAGCAACTTTCATCCAGGTACTTTGAGAAGGGAGTGTAGTCAAGTCATCAGAGGCCTCAAGGGGTAAGGCTAGCCTGCTTTGATAGTAGCTCAAGAATGGATTTTTGGCTATTTTTCTTCACCAATGTTTGATGTGTGTATCTTTAGTATAATCTTTTAAGCTGATTTTTGTTAGTTTTTGATTCCTATTCTACACCACTTGCTCCCAAAGTCTAGCTTTTGGTATGTCCTTAGCTTCTACTTGAACTAAGAAAAGTAATTTCTCTACAGAAAAATATTTGATTTTGTTTGTTTTTTAAAGATGCACAGAGCTAGGGATAACTCAATAGCAAGGCCCTTAAAGTCCTATTCACAAGACCCTGGTTTCAATCTGCAATACCCAAAAAAAAAGAGGCAGGCAGGTGGATCTCTGTGAATTCAAAGCCACCCTGGTCTGCAAGGTGAGTTCCAGGGTTACATAGAAACCCTATCTCAAAAACCAAAAGCCACAAAACACAACAAATTACAAAGTTAAAATTAGGGATATAATCATATAATCCAATCTAATCACATTCAGTTAAAAACAAACTACAGAAATTTTAAAGCTGTAGTGTATATGAAGACAAGTTAGATGCACCACATTAAAAAATATCTCATTAAAGCCGGGCGGTGGTGGCGCATGCCTTTAATCCCAGCACTCGGGAGGCAGAGGCAGGYGGATCTCTGTGAGTTCRAGGCCAGCCTGGTCTACAAGAGTTAGTTCTAGGACAGGCTCCAAAGCTACAGAGAAACCTTGTCTTGAAAAAAAACAAAACAAAACAAAAAATCTCATTAAGTAGGAAAATATTCTAGTTACCTGTAATCATCAATACACTGTTTTCTTGAAACTTTCCAAGTGTTAATTAAGTATGAGACAGAACTAACAAAAAGTCTGAAATTTAGGTAAATTCTAGTTGATTAGAAATTGATACACATACATTCAAACAAAGCACTAACACATAAAGTAAAAATAAACCTTTACAAAACAACATACTAGATTACAAAATCTATAAAACCCACAGCTCTAGACATCTCTCTAAATGTTTATCTATAATTATAGAAAATAGGGGGGCTGGAGAGATGGCTCAGAAATTAAGAGCACTGGTTGCTCTTCTGGAGGTCCTGAGTTCAGCTCCCAGCAACCACATGGTGGCTCACAACCATCTGTAA
>LOJH01019351.1:21438-33406 GCA_001685095.1 Ellobius talpinus | reverse complement strand
CTAGCCGTGCAGGAGCTGGGCGGGACGAAAAGTAGGCCTGCTCCCCTTTCACTAGAACTGTGTCCTGTTGTCACGTAGGTTCTAGGGATCAGAGCGTAGGTCCTCGGGTGTGTACGGCAAGCGTTTTACCCACTGTGGCATCTCCTGAATCCCTTTAACCTGTCCACGTGTCACCAACCCCTCCCTCCAGCGCAAAGATAACTGCATGCAGTTCAAAGGCTCTTTTGAAGGATTAGTGAGAAAAAGAACTGTTTCCGTTGGGGGAAAATCCTAAGCGTTGTGTGCTTGTTAGTTTATTCATTTCGTGTTATAAACAAGGAGACAGGTGAGTAATTTCCCTGAAGTCAGAGACACAGGTAACCAACAGTCGTGCCGAGACCACGGCAGAGCACAGCCCTGCCATACAGGGGAAATGCTCCTGTATTCTCCAGCAGGGTTTCTTTATGGGATGGAGAGCCATCCTCACAGCCCCATCACCCCTTTAGACTGAGCCCAGCTCTTCCTGCAGAAGTTCACACTAAAACAGCTGCATTGTTTCTGAAATCCCTGGCTTAGGAAGCAGGCTTGCCCGTGCATTGCTGCTCAACCCCTCTGTGAGTTTGCTGACAGGTGTTTTGAGAAGACACTGGGCAGGGTTGGTTCTTAACTCACCTCAGTCCAGGTCTTCTTCATTAGCGAAGTCATGCCCGCTCCCCATAGCCCTTGTTGAAATTTATCTGCCTTGTACCCCAAATGCCCATGAAAAAGGTACACTCTTTCCTTCCTCAGCTCACTACCTAACTCAAAGGCTCTAGAGGTTTCAAGAGATCCTGTCTCCTTCAGATGTTTCCCCAGCCAGGTCCTGAGCTCAACTCCTGGAACTTCTCTCTTAGTCCTTGAACAGCTCCTGTGATAGAGAGCCAACTGGTTGACCTGGTGTGTGTGTGTGTGTCTGTGTGTGTGCGCACACACTGAATGCTGGGTGGTTTCTTTCCTTTCTGTGGGGAGAACCAGCAAAGCTGTGAAGCATCTCCATGGAAATGGGCTCTCCATCCCCCAGGCTGCTGTGATGTGAATACATAATCCTCAAGGCGGGCAGAGACTAATGAGGCAACTTAATGGAATGCACACCAGGACCTTATAGAATACAGCTCCATTCCTCCTGTCTCTAAGTAGCTATAGCCCGCTGAATGGTTCAGGGTTCTGAGTTTTACAAAGCTTCCAGGGTCCCAGTTTTGATGTTTGGACAATTTTGGGGGGGTCCCCTCACAGAGTCACCAAATAGAGGTCTCCATAATAACCTGCAATATAGTCACTTTAAAATGATAATTTCCTCCATAAAGACAAGACTCTCCAACAACTAAGTAGCCATTTAGATGTCTGGTGTTGGCATAATGCCCCTCCCTGCTCCTCCCCTCCCTCGATTTTTCAGTTCACCTGAAAGAATCCAATGATTTGAAGAGAACTATCCCTGATGATTTGCAATTTTCTTTTTGTCTTTTTCCATCCTCCACCTTCTCTATATTAGGGACTTGATCTGTAGGCTTTAGTCAATGTATAGTCAACCTTTTCATACTTCTGATAAGGCTCAAAACAGTCTGACTCTCGCTGGCGAGAGGAGCGATCTGTTAGACTTGCTGGACTTCAAAGGTTAGTGAGAAAGTTGTAAATAGATTAACAGATGCGATAAATCAGTGTAATGGTGAGCTAATATCCAGGGCCGCTTGCCACAGGTGTGCGTGCACCGGCGCCCTCCAAAGCTCCTCTAGGGTTACTGATGCTGGCTGGATTGGTCAGCAGCTTTCTGCAACACCTCCCACAGGGAACCAACTGGATATTGGCCCCGGTTTGTTGTTGCTTTCGCTTTGTTTATCGTTCTTTTTGTGGATCTTTCTTTAATCTTCCTGGAAGGAAACGGTGAATGCTTCTAAATTTCAATTCACTAGTCATTCTTTTCCACAAGAAGGAAAGAAAACCCACCGGATCAGATAGATCATTCGAGATACAGAATGTGCTAAGGTGTCTCCACTTGTAGAATTGGGACTGGGGTGTCCTTGTCAAACAGCCCAACATTGTTCTCTAATTTGCCTCTCTAGTTTGTTAATGGGTGGCATTTAAAACACCCACCCGCGGTATTTTGAGAACGCTCAGAGATGGAAATTCCATCCAACAAATCTGAAGGGCGATGACTTTTTAGGGACAAAGTAACTTCCCGAGCCATTGTTCCCCTCAGATAATGAACCCTGCTGGTGGCTCTGCCAGTCCTCAGGCACACCCTCCCTGCATCTTCATGCTTATTGGTTTTCATCCGAGTGGGGACTCCAGTCAGTGAAGCAAATGCTTAAAATGGCCGAGAATGGGTTCATTTTCTTAAAACAAAACCCCAAAACAACTGGTTATTAAGAAAGGCCATCTAGATGATAGCAACTGAATTCTAAGTAACTTTTTTCTTCCAGAAAAATCTAAGAAAATGAACACGAAGAGATGAAGCGAGAGAGCAGAGATTCAAAAGCTTTCGTACATTTTTAACTTCACACAGCCCAGACATAATATTGCCTCTGCTGGAGACAAAGGGCCCAAGATAGAATCAGGATTATTTTGAGAATTCATGATTGTGAGTGAAAATGAACTGTGTGGAAATGCTCCTTCCCCACAAAGCTCAGCTTGCCAGAGCACAAGCTGGGCCCTTTAAAGACAATGGCCTCTCTCCAGAGGCCAGATCTCTCAGCCTGAGTCAGGCCTAGCTTCCCTGAGACACTACACTCTGGGACAGGGCGTGAGGCGGCCATCTGTGCTGGGATGTGATGCGACGGCTGTCAATCCACGTATGATACTTCCTCCTTCATGATGTTTGTCAGGCGAACTATGTTTTGAACTAAATCCCATGAGGTCAGACTTCCTGCCAATCACCCAAACTCGCCAGAGTCTGTTATTTCTTTAGTTCTCTGGATTGTGGGGGGAGATTACTCTGAAGAGTTTTCTCTGAAGAGGTACCTACCTCTAGATTCCCAGTCACGCTCACCTCCCCTACCCCGACATCTCATGGTGACTGACTCTTTCTCTCATTCTTAATGAATCTCCTTTTGTGAAATTTAAAGGGAGTCCCTCCTTCCTTCTGGACTCTATCATGTCACACATAAGGGCACGAGCACACACACGTGTGCACACACACCACACGCACCACACACATGCTACACATATGTGCATGGAAACACATGCACACACACCACACACACACACACTACACATACCACACACTACACACACCACACACATACTACACATATGCGCATGCAGACACACATGTACACACACCACACGCACACGTACACACCACACACACACTACACACACACTACACACACCAGACACATATTACATATATGTGCATGCGCACACATGCCACACGCACACACACACACCACACACACTACACAAACCACACACACTACACACACCACACACATACTACACATATGTGCATGCAAATACACACATGTACACACACACCACACACAGTACACATACCACACACACTACACACATACATGTGCGCGCGCACGCGCAGAGTTTTATGTCTAATGCTCTCCCCTCTACCTTGCAGCCCGAGGCCCTTTCTCCTGTTAAACCTCATTCCTGAATGGAATTAGCTGTCAACTTTCCTTTCTCGGGTGAACTGCTATGGCTTTGTCATCTGCTCTTATTGTTTTCTTTAATGTCATTGCCAGAATGTCTCTGTATAAAGGCTGGGGTTTGCTTTTAAAATGTCCTCCAAAGCCTGTGCGTAGTAGGCCTGGGAGGTGGTGGACCCAGGACAAGGTTCCATGTCCCTGGGGGCGTGTACTCGAAGAGGACTGTGGGACTGTAGGACCTTGGCCTCTTTTCTTTCTGTGGCCAGGAGGTGAGTGGCTTTGCTCTCCCCACTCTCTCCTGCTGTGCCCTATTTCTCTGTTACAGGCCCCCAAACAATGGGCCTGCCAGACTAAGGGCTGACATCTGTAAAACTGTGAGCCAAATTAATAAACCTCTTATCATCTTAAGTTTGTTCTCTCAGGTACTTTGTTTTAGTAATGGGAAGGGTGTTACTGTGTGGAGAAGAAGAACCCGAAATATATAACTATGCTCCCTGAGGTAGCTAATCAGATATTAGTAGGCATGAAAGCCATTGAGGATGAACTTCCTTCACATCAGCAGCTTGTGACACCAGGAGCTGAAACTGCTGGACACTGATTCCTGCTCAGAACAACAGCATCTGCGGCCCATCTCTGACCCTGAGTCCCAATGACATCCTGAACTGCCTGATGGTGTAAGGTGACACCTGCTGAGGACGTCTGGTAAAGAACAGACATAAATGCTTCTTTCTCTTAACTGCTGCTCTGAATGGACCAGGCAGCCTCCCAGGAAGCAGTGTTTAGAGACCGTAAGAAGCACACTTACAGAGGGAACTTGGCAAATCCTCTCTGCCACTGTCAACTGACGCCCCCTGAGAGTACCCCCTCTTCACCTTGTTGTAAATTCTTCCTGTCTGCTATCTCTATTCTGTGTTCCATCTGAATGAGCTTTGTCAGAGGCTTGTCAATCTTTCCCAAACTGTGACATCATATAACTGTGCCCTATCTGGTATGGCTTCCTGGGTTCTGACATTGAGAAACAGAAACCCTTAGTGATGGGATTTCTTTAGTAATGTAAGAGTCTTCCTTATACTGATAAGACAATCCCTGAATGGTCCTGGGTAGCTTCAGGATGCAGTGACCAAGCAGGACCTCTAAGGGAGGGGGAAGGAGGCTTGAGTCTGACTGAGGGACCAATGCTTCTGCTTCCCTTGTTTGTGCCTAGTAGCAGAACCCCAGTAAGGAAGCATTGTAAGCGCTTCCAGGAGGGTCAGGAAGCTGAGGGGAGGCTAGAACAAGGTTCTGAAACACCCCCTTCCTAACTGCATGTATACCAGCTCCATTGCAAGGTGTAGCCACCTTGGATTCTGCACGGTTGGGGCTGTTCTCTGCAGCTCCTCCCCGACTGCAGGTACCAGTTGCACACCAGGGGTCCCAGGTCATTTGCACACTTGGCTTTCCTCCTTTTCACGATTCTGGTTACAAATTCTAATGTTCTCATTTGATCCCCCTCAGGGTGGATAGCACAGTGATTAATTAATCTTGCCTGGATCTGGAGTCAAACGAGGCCACGCCCCTGGGCAAGTCTGTGAGGATATTTTCTGGAAAGATAAATTTCATCTAATCCAGGGTGGGCGGCATCGTCTGGGGGTGGCCCCCGTGTGTGGGGGTTTATGGGCAGATCTGTTGCTGGAGCCTGCTTGCCTGTGTTTCCCGCTGGTGAGGGCACCCACCGCCGTTGGGGCAGTGTTACTGCCTTTGGAACCTAGCTATGTTGGCCCCCCAGTGGGGACCAGTGGGGACCAGGGCCTCTACTTCCCCAGCACCTGACTGGGACTTTTGAGGCACCCAGGCCCACCTACTAGCAACTACCAGATCTCAGATTCCCCACTGTGAAAATAGCCGTCGTGACACCTATAGTGTCACAGGAGCCAATCTGATGAAGCTCCTTTTAGTATTTAAACATTCTACAGGCTCCGTTCTTGCAGGGAAACTTCAAAAGTGCAGCACAGTGCTGTCTTTGGCCTTGGGCTCCCTCAAGTAAGAATTAGAAAAAAAAATCCTTTCCCTGCCTACCAGGTACAGCGCCCCTACCCCCACCCCCAGCACCATCATTATTCATGAAAAGACAAAGTTTCACAACTATTTCCACTTACTCTAAGCATGACAAGGCATCCAGAGGTGATTTAAGACCCCATGAGGATGTTTACATGCTCTGTGCTTAATACCACACCACTTCATATGAGGGACTTGAACTTCCAAGAAGGTTTGGTGCCTGGAGTTCCTGAAACCAATCCTCCACCCATGCAGAGGGATGGCCAGTTACAAACTCTCTGTTTTATGATGGAGGATGCTCACTGGTAAGTTCTGGCAGCCTGGGGCTTTCATGCCCCACTGCATGGGGTCAGGGCTTATTTAGGTACTCAATGAACTCCGTGTTTACAATGCTTCCTTACTCGGGTTCTGCTACTATGCACGAACAAGGGAAGCAGAAGCCAAAGCATTGATCCCCACAGTCAGACTCAAGCCTCCTGCTCTCTCCCTTCTTAGAGGTCCTGCTTGGTCACTGCATCCTGAAGCTACCCAGGACCATTCAGGAATCGTCTTATCAGTATAAGGAAGACTCTTACATTACTAAAGAAATCCCATCACTAAGGGTTTCTGTTTCTCAGTGTCAGAACCCAGGAAGCTGTACCAGATAGGGCGCAGTTATATGATGTCACAGTTTGGGAAAGATTGACAAGCCTCTGACAAACCTCATCTCTTCTGCAGAATTAGATTCATCATGGTCAAATTTTCACCTTCTCTCTGGCATGGCCATCAAACAGCGTACCTTTAATCTCATCATTTGTCTTGACTTCTGCCAAAGTACATCAAACCAATGAGGCTCGCAAGTTTGTCCCCTTCCAAAGCTACAAGTTTAATTGCTTATTTTCTTGAATTCTGTCTCTCTGAATTCTGGTTCTACACGGAGATCGTTCCCTCGGTGTGGGTGTTTGGGCATGTTTACTGCTGATCTGCTTCGGTTTCTCTCCCCTTACCTGGAACCGATAATCGGTTTACCCAGGATCCTCTTCCCTGATGTGGGTGGTGGTCAGACACCTCAGAGACTTCAAATGCAAAGCTCTTTCATGTCGAGGATTGCGTATTTATGGGTAAAGCGTCCAGTAGGCCAGTCCCCAGATGGGCATTCCGTCTTCAGAACCAGGGGACTCATGGGACAGGAGGGATTTTCCAAAGTGCTTTTGTATTATCCCAGAGTCAAAGCATCATCAGTGCCCCAGCTGGTGATTCACAGTGAATCCTTTGGTGGCTCCTCGCCATTCACCTGTCATCACCTCCTCCTAGCTCCCGAATGCTCTGCTCTGCTCCCCAAAGGAAACCCAGACTCATCAAGCCTTCCCCCCCGGATCAGAAGGTGGTGCTTTCCCCTAGCAGTCATTGGCTCTTCAAGTCATGGATGCCTCCATTATCTGAGCTGGAGGGAGGTGCCGGGGAGAACCCACACGTAGGAAGTGTTTTCGAGCCTGTTGTTAAGATATGGTTCACAACACTTCCCAGGAGATGGAGCTAAAATGCTGGACTGACTGCTTCCAGGCAAACCCATCTGGGGGTTGCCCACTTGAGTGGAAGTTTGGCAGAACAACCATGATGGACGAGGCACACTTGAAGTGTCTTATTATGTGGTGTTTCAGAATGGGAAGCTGGTTTTCACAATATGGAATGTGTACCACACAGTCTACCGACGGTCCCTCCTCCTCGTGACTGGAGAATGAGATCATACTCAGGCAGACGATTCCTTCCCCACCTCAGGACCAGATTCTCGCCAGGATCCTAAAACCAACTTAGAAGCTCCTGTAACCTGGGATTCCAGTTTCAGGAAGGCTGTTTAGCCCTTTCTTCTAGAAGTTTCTAAATGACCATTGGTTATGGAGCTGTGTGGAAGATGGCCTGTCTAAATAAACTATGTAATTATGATCTCCCTGACACAAAGAGATTGCCAAAAGAATGCTCAACAAGAGAAAACGTTTGTTTGTCTTTGAATTAGATGGCAGAACCTGTGGCTTTGTTGGACTTACCTAGTGAGGAAAGGTCATCTGGTGGCAACTGAGATAAATTATGTTCTCTTTCTGAGGATAAAGAACTCAGTATTAGTCACTGAGGAGAGGGTCCACTGCCTAGACATCAGAGTCAACTCTGTGTGTGTGTGTGTGTGTGTGTGTGTGTGTGTGTGTTTGCATGAGCAAAAGAAGGCCAGAGTTCAACCCTGGGTGCCTTCCTCCTTGTTTCCATTCTTTGAAATAGGGTCTCTCTGAACCCAGAACTTGCTGGGAGGTTGGCTGTATAGGAAGCCCTAGGGGGATCTTTCTCTCGCTCCGCCAGGAGTTACAGGCATATCGTCATGCTTTGCTGACATACAGGCTTTCTGTGTTGCTGCTGAGGCTCTGAACTCAGGTCCTTATGCTTGTACGACAGACACTTTGCTTCCTGAGCCATCTCCTCAGCTCCCAGTCCACCTGATTTTAACAAGCACTTGGATTGTGCTTGCATGACAGCACAAATCATGTGACCAGAATTGCTGTGATAGAGGGCTCCTGGGAATATGAGCATGTTGGTGAAACAGGGCTTCCTAACATTTCCTGCCCCACAGAGTATCACATATCACCTTCCACACATGAAAATGCTACCCCAGAAGGGAGACCAGGCCACCTGAAATGCAGCACATGGGTCCAGCACAGAGACAAGATGCTAGCCAAAAGAGGACAGCAGTGGATATTCTAAAACCTAGTTCAAGAACTGTCACGTGTGATGTGAGGGCATTCTTTAGTGGTAAAGAGTTCAGCTTCTCAGCACATAAAAACGTTCAGTGTTAGAGATCTTGAATATGTAAGCAAACTTGAGAAGAAGACACAGAGGTTTGAGAGCCGCAGAGGACTTTATTGCTTTGCTCTTTGGCAATGGACTGATCATCTCGATAGAAAAATCGATATGGAACCAGCAGGAATGAACCATACTCCACACCTAATGGGCCAAACAGAAAAACACAGAGCATTCCATCTAAGCAGCAGAGCATGCTCTCCTCCTAGAGTGTGCAGAGCCTTCTCTATGTAGACCACAGGTTGGGACACAAAGCATCTCTTAATAATTTATAGGCTTTGCAATCACATGAGTCTTTTTCCAGCCACAGCAGCTGAACACAAGGGAGACTAGGCCCAGGGAAAGCGGAAAACTTGTGAGCAAGTCAAACAACATCCCAGAGCAACCAATGACTCACAGAAGGAATTTAAGAAACAAAATGTTTTCTATGAAAATGGAAACGAGGTATATCAAAACTTATGGGAACCAGCTCAACTGCTTCTAAGAGGAAGGGGTACGGCAATAAATGTGAGAATTGATGGAAAAGACCTCCACAAGCACACCCTATGCCTCAGGGAGCTAGAAAAAAGAAAGACAAACCAAGACCAAAGAACAAGAAAACAGTCACAATTGGAACAGAAGGCGTGGAGACTATAAAACAATAGGCAAGAACAATGGGGCCAAGTGTTAGTTTCTTGAAAAGATAAATAGGACAGAACAGACTTTAGGTGTCTTAAGAATAAAAGGGAAGAAGGCCTAAGGAGAGCCATGAGGGACAGAAGAGTTCAGAGTGGAGCAACAGCTCAAAGCTCATGAGAGTCAACCAAGACTGATGAAGCATAAGCACACGAATGATCTGGAAGGAACCAGTGGGTTCTATAACTCTGAGGCCTAATGAGATTGATCAAGAGGAGGCAGCAGTTCTGAGATGACCAATATCATGCTAAGACAGGGAATCCATGGTCAAAGACTCCCAAAGAAGAAAAGCCAAGGACCAAGCATATCCACTGGTGAACTCTACCAAACATTTAGGAACTATTTAATGTCCATCCTTCTTGAACGCTTCCAAAAAGTTAGAGAGAACACTTTCAAAAGAGATTTCTGTATTTTTAAAAATTGTTATTTTGCAGAAAGTATTGACTTTATTTTTCTTGATAGCAACAAATCACCATAGCTGCTTTTCAAAGATATTTTTATCTTTTGAGAATTTCAGTATTTTTATCATATTTACCCACCTGCTCTCACTCATCTCATGGTTACTCCTCTCTATCACTGCAAAAGAACAGGCAGAAAGGTTGCAAGAGACAGACGCAGTGGCTGTCTACAGTTAAGTAGTGTCTTCTGGACAGGGCAGGGCAGTTGCTGGCCGAGCCCAGGAATCCCCCTTCTCCTCCCCCCTCCCCCCTCAGTCCCTCATCTGGTCCAGGGAATGCACGGCACAGGGCGGGCACTGGCACATGCTGAGTGGAAAGGATTTCTGCTGATTAGCCTCACAGGTGGAGTGCAGGTGTATTCAAAGTGCAGGCATCACTAGTGAAAAAACATGGCATATTAAAATGCTGACCGTAGTGGTCGTTGGTCAGCAATGATTTCTTTTTTAGTATCTTATATGAGCTTCTGAAATTGCAAAACATAACCCTTGGATCTGAGAGAATCCAATAAAGAATAAGTTGATGACACTTGAGCTGAATAATCTTTCTTTTATAGAAATTTTGGGATGTGTGTTTTGTGTGTGTGTGTGTGTGTGAGAGAGAGAGAGAGAGAGGAGAGAGAGAGAGTGGGGGGAGGGTGGGGGGTAGAGGCCAGAGGTCAATGTCAGATGCTTGCTTCGATCTCCCTCCACCTTATTTTTTGAGGCGGAGTCTCTCACTGAACCTGGAGCTCACCTCACCCTGCCTCCACCCATGACTGCGCTGGGATGACAGGTACCTGCCATGGCAGCTGGTGTTTACACAGGCACTGAGCATCAAACTGAGGTCCCCACGCCTCTGTGGCAAGAACTGTATGAGCTAAGACATCTTCTCAGCCCAGTGACACTAATCATTCTTATAAGGGCCTTGATAATGAAGAGCAAAATGAGATATACAAGGAATAACAAGACTATTTGTTTTGAATGCCCAGTAGGGCATAATTGCTGTTATATTCCTTATGCATTAACTTTTCACATATAAATATATATTCAACATGTAACATTAGCCTTCAGTGCACTTATTAGCATACGCACACACATGTGTACATCAGTGTAATAATTTATTATATATACTTATAGACATGAACACAGGTATTGCTTTGAATGAACATGACTATTAGCTCTGACCCTGCTGGGCGGTTTTGTGACATCCACTTGTAGACACTCGGAGAAGAGGCCTGAGTGATTTACCCACAGCCTCATGGTGCCGTAGCCACCACTTCTGTGTCTCTAAAGACCCTCTTGGCTGTAAGGCCTCTTGGAAGAACATCATCAGAGAATTTTTCTGATTACCTAGAAACTTTAATGTCTGCAATTCTGGGCTGCCAAGCAGTTTTCTGAGTCAGGGTTTAAACACCAAGCTACCGCCCCTGTACACCTGAGCCTGAGATTTAATATCTTCTGAGAAGAGTAAAATGGAATCAAACCAGAAAGATGCCCCAGCAACACAGGAGGAAGGCGCCTGTGGCACTGCTCAGCATCCTGTTCTGTGCCGCCCCGTTATGTGCCCCGTGCCCCGTTAGGGCCTCAATCCAGAAGGATGCAGTCTCTCGCCATGTGTTCTTTGTTTTCCTGTGAGTTTCATCTGTCCCAGTTCAGGAAGACTGGGCAATTCGTTACCTGGGTGAATTTAGGAAGCCCTTAGACCAGCTCAGTACACACATCTGTCACCAGGATGGAGAGCCAGGTTGGGAAGTGGGGTGAAGAGGGGTGTACACGGTGAGGAGAAGGCAGCAGATTATTGATGCATGTTCCCTGGAAGGACTGGGGACTGTCCAAGTGGGCTGGACTGGATAAGAAGCCAGCTCCGGTGGTCTTGGTTGTTATACTCTGAGGTGTCTGAGGCATTAAAATGCAGTGTTCTTCTGCTCACCCTAGCTATCTCCTCACTCCTTATCTGCAGGGCATCATGGGAGCACAGCTCCTCTGAACGTGCCTTGCTTGTGGGTGGGCTACGTCTTTGGGTAGCTGCTTAGGTATCCTGTGCCCTTGCTCAGGATTGTGACCTGGGTATGTTGATCTTATGGGCCTTGGTTTTCAGGTTCCCACTGAGGGTATAAAAGAAAGCTCTCAGTACCTCAAACTCTAGCCTCACAACCCAAGTGGGACCTGCACCACTGTGGGAGACTTCCTCTCTCTTTCTCCCTCTGTCTGGCTTGAAACCTGTTGTTCTTAGGGGTTGATGCAAGGAGGGGAATGAAGCTGTGGGAGGAAGGAGGGGAAGGATCCTGAGGTTGGCAGGCAGTGGGAGGGTGGAGCAGGCTCTCAGAGTCAGGTGACAGCTTGTGGGAGGAGGGAGGGGCCTGACAGGGAGATGAGTGGATGTTGGGGG